>CM030834.1:17605218-17792718 GCA_018105865.1 Metaphire vulgaris
ACTGTGTGAAAACCACTGTATAGTAACTCTCCAGATCGAATGGCGTTGATTAAGGCAGATTGATTTTGCAAAGTAGTTTCTGATAGCATACTAACTTCAAGAGAAACACGTCTTTGTTTGCTCTCCAACAGCGGTCGACGCAGATCCACAGAACGAAATCACCTTAAGTTAATTCATTATGCAGTTCAGTGAACGTCGTTATCTGAGAGAATTAATATATTGCTTCCTGCGTCGACGTCTTCCGTTGACTTTGTACAGTAGATATGTATCTTGAAATTGCTACTTGTTATCAGTCTATGGCAGAGCCCTGTTGCACAGCAGTCGGTCTGGATATCATAGGCCTACATATGTCAGTGTGTCTGCTGCACTGGAATTTACTAATAGCTCAAGCATCCGACAGCCGATCATTGTCGTTTTCGACAGAACTAGTTGATCATAATATTATCGGGCGATGAGTGTCGAGTTTGCACGAGCGTTGTCGAAACTAATTTAGGTCAAGTATCATAGCTGTAGGTTGTAATATCATCACATTCAGCCGACGTCAATGAAAAGCTTTGTCTTTTTCTATGAGTTAATGTCTGTGTTTTCCGTTATAATTTTACGAATTCGTCGTCGTAATGTTAATAGTGCATTTTAATCAGCCAAACGCAGTTTTAAATTCACAAAGGTATTCACGGCCAGTTTTTTTGCGAATTCGTGAAACGTTATCCACAGTTAAATCGACTCGTGTACCGCTTAGATGCGGATTTAGAGTATGCGTGTGAAGCTTCCCATTTCTATGTCTAAATTTATGTAACCTTGCTAAATATATCTATACAGGGCCTAAATATTGTGGAGAATTGGAGATCCAGGATAACTGTTTGCTTAGAATCCAGGAACCTTCGTCTCGGACGTTCGCCCTCTTAGGCACCAACCCCCGTTGACGCTACTGAACTTACCGGTTTTCCGGCCATGGACGCCCCCGTCATCGTCAGTTTAAAGACTTTTCCAGCCAGAGAATTCACTCCGACTGCAATAACCAACATCCGACCGCTACCTTCCATCACATGAGATCCTAACAACAAGAGCAACAGCAAAGCACACACAAATTAAGATTCCAGTTATTTGTTATATCGATAGATTTTAAAATCACCGGTGACACGCCAGTCAAGTGGTCAGGGTCATAATCTGCTAGTCATGACTACTGGGGTTTAAACATCAACCGAAGCATTAATTTGCAGTAATGTTAACAAGGACCGACCCCCAAGGACGAGGATAAGGACAAGAACCGACACCCAAAGGACGAAAATAAGGACAAGGACCCAAGGACGAGGATAAGGACGAGGACCGACCATCCAAGGACAAGAGCAAGGACGAGGACTTACCCCCAAGCACAAGGCCACTAGGACTGACCTCTAAGGACAAGGATCAAGGACAAGCACCGACCTCCATCAGACAAAAAAGTCAGAAACGAAAAAAATAATGACAATAATATTTCAATTCGAATCACAAAATTAGAAAAGCAAAAAAAGAATGTTGTAAAACATAATCTAGTCAACAGCAATGCTGCATTTCAAATAATTTGAAATAAACAAGTGTTTCCAGCAGCTGATCAGTCATGCGCACACGATGAGGTCTAATTATGAGATCACTTTGCGAAAACACTCGTTCAACTGGAGCAGACGTCGCAGGGCAACAAAGAATTCTGCTAAAGAATCAACTCCTCTACTGGTATTACAAACGAAACTCCTCAAACTGGTATTATAAAGGAAACAATGACTACACATTTGGAGTAACTCAAAGCAAGTATGTAAATATACAGTAAATCCACATACTACTCTTACATTGGAACATAATTATCAGAACAATTGAATTTATGAAAATGGTATACAAGAAATTTGGTCCTCATAAGAATGTTTCAAGGACTAAGTTACAAGGACCAGGACAAGAACCGATCTGCAAGGACGAGGATAAGGACGATGACCGAGCTCCCAAGGACGATGATAAGGACGAGGACTGGCTCTCCAAGGACGAGGACAAGGACACAGACTTCAAATTTGTCCTTAAGGAGTCCTTAAGGACAAGGACTAGAAAAAGGATTAACATCACTGTTAATTTGTCGGCTGCTTTTGTTCCAGGACATCAGCGGTTGATGACTGCTTACCCGGTAGCAGAAAGAGAGAGAGGGGAGGGAGGGAGGGGAGGGAAGGAGAGAGGGAGGGAGAGAGGGAGGAAGGGAGGGAGAGAGGGAGCGAAAAAGGGAGAGAAAACCAGAGAGACAGACAGACAGACGTCGTGGAAAGTTTGGCACCGCCTTATTCAATGGATACCAAAGAAAGTTAAAGGACACAGTCTAGATTTTCTACGGAATTTGAGTCTATGAAACAGCCTTTTTAAAAAAGTCTCGAGTTCTGAACAAGATTTAGGATTTAATTAGCCACAGCAGCAGCTTGTGTGTCATTATATTTTAAATAGAAATGCAAAAATCGCAGACCGAATATCAAGTACGTAACACAGCACGAACAGCAAACATCGTTAATCGAGTTACAAGATACAACTGACCATAAAATACTTTTAAACAGAAGATTTGCAGTTGGGAGTTGGTCTTATGGAGGTAATAATTATTAAGACGTTCTGGAGTCAGTTTAAATTCATTCGAGTGCTTACATTCTCACGCCACACAGGTATTTGACCGGTCAATAAGATTAAAATACTAGCTTAATGGTTGTATAATACTGTAGGCGTTGTGACGTCCGTATGTTTACGATGTTTACGAATTATTATACCGGAGAGAAGCAGAGGATCGGTGACAGCTGACTTTTTGACGAGACTCGTCTCTCCAGTCAAAAGACTCTCGTCCACGCGGACGTCATTGCTGTGTATGATGAGACCATCCACGGGAACAGTGTCTCCTGCAAAGTCAGCGCCTCAAATTATAATTAGTTATCATTAAATTATATCAAATTTATATCAAATTATATCAAATTATAATTATTTATCATTAGTTTAGTTTATTTGTTTATTATTAGGTTTATTTTTGTTATTTTTTTGCATTATTTAGTTTTGTTCAGTTGATTTGTGTTTTCCTTGGTTGTGTACTACTTTTTTATGCTGTGCTTGTCACGAATAAAGATGATTATTAATTGTTAATTATCTATTATTTATTTGTTTTTACAGTATTGAGTGAAACTGAAATCGCCAATCAGACGTTTTACCGTATTTGAAGAAACAGACGTCTCCGACGACGAGGTCACGTGTTGCCAATTGGAGTATTTCCGAGGAACGGAGAGTGGAAAAGGTGTGGTTGTCGTCGATCGTCTTCTTCAGTCCTCGAAACTGCTTCTCTTTGCTCCAATTGTTGACCGCCGTAACGACGACGATGACGACGACGGCGCTCAAGATGGCCGCTCCCTCGATCCATTCCAGTCCCTTCGTCGGATCACTCTCAACTTCACGCAACAACATCATCGCCCCCCATCATTATCACCGCCATCATCATCATCATCACTGTCATCATCATCACTATCATCATCATAATTACCACCATCATCATCGTCGTCGTCGTCGTCGTTCGCACAAATATTTCATCATCACTGTCGCGAGCATCGCTGTTGCAAAATATGAACGTCGTCGAGAAAGCGGAAAATGGGAAGACGGCGAAGACTGTGGCAACTGAGGCGATGATGATGATGATGATGATGATGATGATGATGATGATGATGACTTAATATTAGCATGACGATAGCGGAATTATATCACTGCATCTATGCAGGTACCGTCTCCGTTGGCCGAAGACTTCGGAGGATGGTAGAAGGAGAGACCAAGCGAGACGATGGCTGCGACCGTTAGGATGATCAAGGTGAGGTCTTTGAACGCCTCCCACAGGAACCGATGAAAACCTTTCGGTTTGTTCGGTTCAATGTAGTTAGACCCAAACTCTCTCCTCCTGTCGTTCAGATCCTCCGAGTCGCCGTTCAGTCCTGTGACCGGTCAATTAACATGACAGACTAATCAATTAACTGATTTTCAACAATAATTAATTTCTGTTACGTAATCCTGAATAGGCAATCAATTAATTTGATAAATAGACTCAGTTGTCGATGGTCTTTTGCACTTAGAGGGTGACTTTAACACGCAAATTAGTAATAAAGTTCTTCTTGGCAGACAACTCGATCTGCCATGTGAAAATAAAGTTGTTTATAGAAGTGCGCAATTTATTTATTATTTGTTTGTTTGTTTCTTACGTTGAAATTAGGCAGTCATATGAATCATCCGGCTGTTTACTGAAGCTGGCAATCGAGGTTGAATAGCTCATCGTTGTTTTTACCTGTCTGCGGACTGGAGGCCAGTCGAATACAGAGCCGTTCGACGCCACCGTAGCTCTCTCTGATTCGCTCGCATAGCTCTGGTCCTTTGAGACCCTGAAGCTCCCGGAGGCTGCTCAGCGTCAATCCGCCGAAGCCAGTATCGACTCCGACATCGAGGCTGTCCTGTTCAAACAAACAGACAATTGTTTCCATGGCGACGACCGCAACACTTTCGACCGCTGTGTACGGCAGGATGGTTTTTAGGCTACGATGGCGCAAAACGGCCAGACAACAACAGTGAAACGCTTTTATGATAAAAACACTTGTTAGATTGGAAACGGAAGCAGTGAACCGCGGATCTTTCGAATCTTTCGGTGTACTAACTGTACTTACAGCAGAGTCCTGGTATTCATGGGTGGACGGAAGATTGAGTCGGCCTGATTGGCACAGGTTTGTCCATGGGACATAATTTTTTGTCCCATTCCCATCCCATCCCACGGCAATTTATGCCTGTCCCATCCCATCCCATCGTCCCATGGGATTCCCATTGTAATGTTAATATGAAATATTGATAATGTGTAATGCAGTTCAAATGAAATTATGAATTATGAAATTTATGAAAGTTTATGTATAATGTCTATTAAATAGGACTACGCGTAGAAAGAGACATGTAAAACGACAGAATTTATTAACTCTATTAACTTCTATGTCCCACCACAAAATACGGATGAAAATATTATGAATATAGGAAAAAATAGTAAAAAGCTTCAAACAGGTAAAATGTACATAAAAAATAGTAGCTCTGTACCATGAGTCCCATGAGATGGAATGGAACAGTGCTGTGCTGTCCTATCCCATTCCCATTGGACGTCCCGTCCCATGGACAAGCCTACTGATTGCGCACCGGTCAGAAGTCTTCCGAGAATCGGAGCCGGGTCTCTGGGACGGCAACTCAGTCAGTACTCTGTATAGTACGTGTAGTATAATGGTTCAAGAGCATGGACGCATTGGTCGCAGTTGGGATACGTCGAACCAATTACTTAAAGTAGCCTATATGCATAAGAGGTTGCAGTACTGCCTCTCTGAGCAATAAATCATGGCAAATGCGAACCAATGTCTTAGTTTTGCTTTGAAACTTCCCGGTATTCACTCTCGACGCTTTAGTAGAAGGCCGTCCATGTTATAAATAACTGAAGAGTATAGAAACGGGTCTAATTCATAAGTAAACAGGTCAGTCAAACTTCTATAGCGCTTTTAGACATTCTGCTCCCTCAGATGCGTGGACGATGAAGATCCTGGTGATGACGACGACGAAGCTTCGGCGAAGGGTGAACCATATTATTTTAAAGATATTGTATTAAAGTGATTTGAAGATTCTTTTTCATTGTGTCCGCTTTTTCCGCCTTCCCCCGCTGTTTCCCACTGACCGATCTTTTAAATGGCCTGGTCTTTTGCGGACGGATCTGAAGTGCCATCAGCCCTGTAATCCAATAGTGCTCAGAGTTGTATGCCCAGGAAGGGATATCCCTCTACAGTACAGTATGTTGGATGTGCCATTTGGTATTTCTGACTCTGGTCGTATTCAGCTTTGACGTTTCTATCACTCACCAACAAACTTCTATAGCGCCGAGTTAACGATGCACAACCGATGGTCAGTGAGACTACTCCGGTCAGGTACAATAAGTCCCTCCGATAATTTCTATTCATTTAACGAAATATGAACGATATAAAGCAGATAATGTCAGATCGAGTCCTAGGCTGTACTCCCCACATCAGTGGCGGTTACAGGATGGGGAAGAAATGAATTCACAGGAAGTCGGTGGGGATAAAAAAAAGAGGAAAAAATCAACAAACTTTGCCGAAAAGGCTGACAAAAATGCAACCTCCCCGCCCCCTAATTTTACAACTTTCCTCTAATTTTACTACACTTTCACGAAAACTTAGGTTAACAAGCAAAAAAGGTCATTCGCAGTTTTCCCAAGTAATTATACTAGGCTTAAAAGTCCGGTGGGGGATGCATCCACATTCATCCCCTCACGTGGAACCGTCACTGCCTTGCATTCTGATTTTTAATGACAAATCGAGAATACTGAATCGAAATCTAACAGAGCGAAAGTAAGCCGCTGTTAATACGAGAATGGCAAAATAAATTCCAGTGAATCGCTTAAATCTGAGATCAGTGCAAATCATTCTTAAGTGATAATTATGCAAATTAAGAATCAAAGAACCTAGAAGATCCTAACAGAGATGGGACCAAACGCCGATTTACCTATGCGTGACCCTGCAACAAATAGGCTACCTGATACGACTGAGGTAAAGCGCGAAAATCAAGGCAACTGGCGATCATAATATCAAACCCATCTGTGAAAATACGATTCGGAGAGTAAAAGAATTAGCTCAGTTGCCAAAATCTGTTCCTCGAATCATCATGGGAGCCTTACGCCGTATATATATATATATGTGTGTGTGTGTGTGTGTGAGTGTGTGTGTGTGTGTGTGTGTGTGTGTGTGTGTGTGTGTGTGTGTGTGTGTGTGAAAAGACCGTGCTTGATAATGGCTGCATTGATGGAATGGTCTTCTCAGTTAACTTCCTTTGGCGTTCATCTCTCTGTCTCGTTTGTCAGTCCTCAGGCATTGTCTTCGGATTTCACTACGAAACCACGTGACATATATATATATATATATATATATATATATATATATATACAGTATGTAGAGCCTACACATAAACATGTATGTATACATGCATGTATGTATGTATACTGCCCTCGGTACTTAGTTTAAAACTATCTTATGAGGAAAAAACGCGCATAATTGTATCATATTCGAATTCTTCATGTCCTGTCTTATAAATATTTATGTAAGTTATGCAAAAAATTAAGCGATGAAGGATACAATATCTCTTGGAATCTGCTGCAAAGAGATCATGACGGCGACATTTGATGCGACTGACGGTATGATGATGTGGTGGCAATGATGATGATGATGGCGATGATGATGATGACTACGACGACGACGACGACGACGACGACGATGATGATGATGATGATGATGATGATGATGATGATGATGATGATGATGATGGTCATGGAAAAGGACGAAACGGAGTTCAGGAATAGTAGTGATGATGCGAGTGATGCAAAGATTGCTGTGAGGTATGATGATGATGACGACGACGATGATTACGACGACGGTAATAATGAAACGAGATATTTCGTCATTAAAGGTATTTTATACGCCGCGATTGTACTGTATGACTGTTGAGTGTTTCTGTTAAATGGGTCATCACGGTTTTATAATGTTTACGTTATATGCTATCTTCAGTAAAAAGCCAACGAGACGCAAATGTATTAATCTTCCCAACTTCTGCGCGATTTACAATAATTCGCAGTCATCGGTCGGTCTGGAAATGAACAAGAGCCCATGTTTGTCGCCTTCTGCTGCGAATGTAAACAAGTCCGTAGGCCTACATGCCACGGTATACCGTATAGGCTAGAGTTTGAGAGTCGACGAAATGTGTGATCTGTTACGTACAGTGAGTTAACGGAGGGTGGGGGGCTGTCTCTTATAATGTGGTTATTTCCGGTGTGTGATATATCACTGTTTGGGAATTTCTGTACGATCTCGTCCCTCTTTCCAGAAAACCGACTGATAATCGAATGAAATACAGGTAGGCCTATAATAGCGGAACCGCACAAAGCACCATGCATCTCAGCTGCATGCGAATGCCAAAGCACACACACACACAGACACACAGACAAAACTGTGACTATTACAGTCACGATATGCTTATAATCAAACCTGCCGCATTATTATCTATACGCATTGGCTTATGTTAGAGACACTGGCTCATTAACCTGGCTTTATATTATCAAGACGCTAAAATCTGTACTGTACAGATATAACTAGACTTATATATTCAATTGATTAGGAATAGGATAAGTATAGTCTCTTCTCCCTCTACTAATTATCAGTAGAATTAGCAGTTCGTGCTGCTATACCTGTCTCGAAGTCAGCACAAGTTCATCCACGTCCATCGTATGCTAGATTCTCAGAGCGTGTCCTAATTACAGGTAAATGCCGATCCGGTCGACTGACTTTCCGATCAGACTTTGAAAACGGCATAACGGTAATTGGCTATCTCCGTCTTCGCCAAAGACGCCTCTAGCGAAATCCATACTCGCAGTAATCCATTCGCAGTGTCGAGTATTCGAATAACCGGACTAATTAATGCAGCGGTTCAAAATCAAAGAAATCAAAATCAAAGATTGTATGGTCGGCGTAAAGAGATACCAAGATTCAATACATTATAACAAGGTTTAAAGTGGCTCAGTAGGGACTGCCCTGTTCGAGAACCACGCTGTTGTTCCCGTCCAATCTAATATCCTAAACTACTGAGGTTTGTTTTGAACTCGTTCACAGTTGTAGCCATTAGGCCTACTATCCTCTCATCCAAGAAGCAACCGGTCTGAACTGGATCCGGCTGCACAGTAAGGCAGTCGAATGTAAAAACATTTATGGACTCTCTTGCTGCCTTGCATGCGGTATTAATGTACGGTATCTAAAATAGACTTTGCTACAGTATATTATGGTCTGGATGAAAATCGTCTTGCGGCGGCGCAGACTGTGCTAATACGTGACGGTGATACGCTGTGGCATGTCGTCACATGCGTGCGTCAATCGCTCGACGATGCGTGACAAAATATCGGTCTAATGCTTCTTATACAAAGGATCACGACAGACAGACGTACACACACACACACACACACATACACACATATGCTGTTACGAATTTCTGCTTTCACAGGTCGATCGAAGCGAAACTGGCGGCGAAAGGTACCAAGAGCGTGGACAAAAATCTTTTTCAGCTGTAACGGTTCAATAAACGAGTAGCGAGAAAAAATTCACGAGCTTCTTCGTTTGGCCTATGAAAAAAGCAGGCTGGGCCTATGCGGGTCACGTGATCGCGCCGAGCCCCTTAGGCATGTAGCCGATGATTCGATTCGAAGCAAAAAAACAGCCTAAAATTACCTGTGCATGTCGTTTTTGCTAATTTTCAAGACATGATTTTGCTTTTCACTGTAATTTTTCTCTTAAAATTTACAATTCGTCACTATTGGTTAAAATGTTTACCTTCAGATTTATAAATCATTGCAATTGATAGACTAATACAAATATCCTAATCTCAACGTTATTATATTTGAAGGCAGGTTTATTACAGAGAATTAATTCTCATCCCCTACCTCTCCACACTTAGTATCTCTCTGTTAATAACTTAATATTGAATTTCAACTGTGCACGCAGTGATTTAAATTGCCCTTGTTGTTATTTGAATGTTGCAATTCTCCGATTGTTTTTCGATTTTGATTTGATACTAATAAACTGACATTATCATCTTGTATATCTGGACCGTAGAATAGATGACCACGCCAGTGATGGTCAAGACCAGCTTCCATTTGGAATTGAGGCCTCTTGAGACAGTGGTTTTCACACAGGCCATTGCAAAGTCTTCCCCCCCTACCCCACTCACCTACGCTATCTATCTCATTCTATTTTCCGACACACACGCTCCATTATACGCGAATTTCTTCAATTATTCTGACTTGCAAACAGAATTTACAGAAATACACATTATGGATTTGCACAATCAATTGTTATATTCTTTCGTAGCAACCGGTTTAAAGTTGACAGCGCAACGGATTTCGTTGTTTCGTTGGTCGACCGCAAATTGGATGATTTCTTAAATTAGAAATCCTTTAATTCCTTCATTGCTTCCGAAATAATGAACGCTAACGCGTCACACTAATAGAGATCTTTATTCGCAAACGCATATAACATAAGATAAAAATCATTCTTAAGTAACAATTGCCAGGCCCGCTGAGAGAAATTCCAAACCCCTGTGCAGAAGGGCCGACGGACCCCTGACAAGTCTCAAAATTCCCGATGACCTTTTTGCTTGTCATTGATTTTTACGAAACGCTGTTATTATTATTATTATTATTATTATTATTATTATTATTATTATTATTATTATTATTATTATTATTATTACGACAATTTATATAGTGCAATAAGCATGGCGAAAGCCCAAAGTCAAGAGCACTTTACACGGGACACTTGTAGGAGATATTGAATAAGTGCGTCTTTAGTTTCTTTGCGAACAGTTCGGAAGAGGTCACTTTAGTCACTTCGTCTGGTAATGGATTCCTTACGACGGGGTTACCCCGCGTAAAAGATCTCTCCCCGAGTTTCGCCGTTTTAGACGGAGGGAGAAAGGACAGCGGAACGCGACTGCTGGACCGGAGATTCAAACGCCTTTCGGTCATCGCGGGCCTGTGCACCAGCGCTGTTAAATAGTCAGGACAGGTAGAGTCGTGCAACTGTTGCAACTCTCGAAAACTAGTGATGGCCTTTTTTTACCTGTCGCCGTTTTTCACTCTGTTTATGATCGCATCGGCGCCCGGACCCCCCTTTTACTCGTCGGGCCCATGTGCATATAATACGGCGACCTCCTTTTGTGTTATTACATCTTCATCAACGGCCCGGGACCCCTCCAGGCCGCCGGGCCCCTGTGCATTTGCCCTCCTGCCCCCTCTCGGCGTCCAAGACAATTACACATTCTATTACTAATGTTCATTCCACATTCGTGTATTTCTGAGTGCAGGAGATACGAGTACGATCTAAAATCGACTAATACCATTATACCAGACTTAAACCCAAGAAGACAGGTTGATTCTTCGCAATAAACCGACACGTTCCATTCAACCGAGCTATAAAGGTGTTTGCAATGTGCTTCAAGCCACTGGTAAAGATGCATACCTGGATTTTTAACAGCTTAGGGTAATATTAATGTAGGATATAGGGCATAACGTTTTAATAATTCAAAAAGGGGTTAACCAACCAGTGGCGTAGCCAAAAGGATTGGGGCTTAAACCCTCCTTGGCTGTCGGCGAAATTTTTAACGTGTTTCATGCATTTTTTGATGCGGTTTTGGGGTTTAAAACCCTGGTACGTTGACGACCTTTTCCTTTGCTTGCCAGGAGTTTTAAAAAGAGAGAGAAAAGATGCGGATGACGTTTTTTGCTTGTCGACATTTTTTTCATTTTTTCAAAGTTGGTCACGATCAAAACTAAAAACTAACCACCCACACACCCACCCCCATTACATGACTGATGCGATGTGTTTAAGATGTACTGTCACAGATGTCAAGTCGTTGGGGGGCGTGTGCGTTTCGGAATCGTCGACACAGATCTTCTTTGACCTGCGGACTGCGGTCTGCGGTTTGTAGATTTATTTACAGATCACGAAGATGCTAAGCAGATCTAGAACGTCGCCATTCTTAACCCTCCGCCGCCTTCCCTCGATCGCTGGTTCACTGCTGGTGCAGCGCGCATCGAGAATCGAATCGGTCAAAATCAAGGACAGAGCGTGGACTCTCCCATAGAAATTCTATCAGAGTCTCTGTCTGTCTCTGTCTGTCTGTTTGCCTGCCTGTCTCTATCTCTTTCTTTCTCTTTCTCTCTTGTCTGTCTCTGTCTCTGTCTGTCTCTGTCTGTCTGTCTGTCTGTCTGTCTGTCTGTCTCTCTGTCTCTCTCTCTCTCTCTGTCTGTCTGTCTGTCTCTCTCTCTCTCTCTCTCTGTCTGTCTGTCTGTCTGTCTGTCTGTCTGTCTGTCTGTCTGTCTGTCTGTCTGTCTCTCTCTCTCTCTCTCTCTCTCTCTCTCTCTCTCTCTCTCTCTCTCTCTCTCTCTGAGAATAATCATCTGTGTGAAAGCCGCAAGAGCGAAAATTTCCTAAACGCTTCCATAGCGATATTTTCTATTTTCGTTGCAAAGTCAAAGTGGATAGTTCGATCACTGTCCAAATTCGCTCGCCATCGGAAACCATATCCGATCAAGCATCTGTTTACTTGTGTTTCATCCATGATACTCTAATTTCTGCAAGTGCCGACCTCAAAATGTAGAAATTTAGTCACGAGTTTCGTGAGGGCTCTTGGAGTCTGAGGACCAAAGACAAAGAGTTTCATGGACTTGGCTAGGGAGGATTTTGTCTCAGATTTCCATAAGCAAAACTCTCAAGTTCCGGACTGGAAAAGCCCTGAGGCTGGGTTTAAAGTTTGACATCAAAACATCCATAGAACCTTCACTGTATTCTTGCCACTCATGTGCAGGGATAATTCTAGGATTGTGAATTTGGGGGGTGTCGACTTCAAATTGGGGGTGTCCGAAGCTAATTAGTATGCATTTTTATGCATACCATTGTCACATTATCATTTTTTAGGGGGGCGGTCGACCTCAAATTGGAGGATGCTGGGGGGTATTACTATTAGGGGGTGTAAAATATTTCTGCTCATGTGTTCTGCTATCTGCAGAGAGTAAATATCTTTTTAATTATTAAAGATGAGCTTTTTCGGGTTTCGTCTTCTACAAAATTCATATTCCACGTTTTTTATATTTAAATCAATCAATTATTTCGCTAAATCAATCAATCAATTGATCAATCGTAATCAAGTGTGATCGAACTCCGTGCTGTTAAAGTAAAACCTCACATTTGCGTCGTCTACCGCGTGGCTTAAACTCTCGTTTATCTACAGCACTTAGTTGTTAGACAGCCTTAAACACCTAGACAACGAGCATTATTATTCTGAATCAATCAATCGACTTGCGTTGCACAGAATAATGTACAAACCTGTTTCGACAGGCTGAATTTTAAACTGCGGAAACTGCCGTACATTGATTTGGTCGGATGAGCAATTATATGCAGAATCGTCTACGTCGCCAGCATGAGTGTCATCTATATTGGCGTTTTCCTTCGAATTTCTCTATCCATGCGAAGTCAAAAACGAGCACAAACCTACGATTTCAGCAAATAGGCAACGAGTGTATTGCTAAGAAACTACGCTTGTCAATAAATAATAATCTGTATCGTCTGTCTTTAATCAGTTTCTGAGGCTGCCAAGAAGAAGACAGTAGTTAAACGCAGCTGTCGGCTGAATTCATTTCGATCCATTTGTGAAATATGCGAATAATCCATACATTTGTTATCCGCAAGAATCGCCCTTCAACTAAAAATCCGCCTTCCGCTGCTGCATCAGCAGCGCGCTGCTTAGGCATCGAAGTAACGCTGTATACAGTGAAATTCAATGCCCTGAAAAGAAAAGCTACGTTCCATATTAAGAGTTTTTCGACTTCGAGTACGAATTCCGAAGTACGCTCCGATGATGATGATGATGAGCTCAACCTACGATTTCTTTGTACAGACGGTCACGTGCAGCCGGTCACGTGACTTTGACTCTTGTTCTTTTCTTCGTCGTCTGTTGCCTTTTATTACATCTAAAAGAATCAATTAATAGTAATAGGCAAGACGTCTGAGACTTGGAAGAACTTTATAAGGCGCAATCACGCTGTTAAAACTATATATAGGCTATATATATATATATATATATATATATATATATATATATATATATATATATATAATGTATAGGCGTATTCAGGCATTTTCACAGGAATTTGCTTTCGGGGGAGGGGTGTCCCATAATTGCAGGGTCTCAATGTCCAGTGTTTCATCTAGACTCGTTGGACCCATGGTGGAATAGAACTAGACGGGGGGAGGTGGCGGGTTGGGGTTCGATGCTTGGCCCCCAGATAAAAGGAAAATGCAGTACAAGTCAAAAAGTAAAGCATAAAATTTCTCTGAAATGCCAAGCAGAGATGCCATAGAATATAGATATGAATGAAAAGCAGCGCACTGCACCGTTCCGACAAATCATCGAACTTCTAAGACGCCGAAATGAGTCAACTTTCATGATTTTAAAAATGACTTTGTCATGGCGCAATGACAACGCAGCAAAAGCTATAGGCCCTGTGAAACGTTGCGATTTCCTTAGCACAAGACTTGCGAGGAAATATAATCCAGTCTATGTTATATTAAATGTACGTCATTCTGTTAATGCTCTTAAGTTAATTAATTTTAAAAATGAACCATGTATCGCCCATTCAAACTCTTTTGCAAAGTCTCAGACTGGACCGATGTGGTCGATGACCAGGCTGAGTTGAATGTTGACTTAGCGTAGAGCTGCGTCACCAACCAGGGTTCGATCTGGGTGCTGTTTTGAGAGATGTCGGCCTATATCTTGAGTACCATAGCGTAGCGGGCACCTTTGCCGCCTATGGCTCATTGCTAATCCGCCGCCCAAAATGCATTCATATAAGAGGCTGATCTGTGGAGTCTTAAAAAAATTATGTTTAAAATTTGCGCCCTTCTACAAAATTTCCCACCTTCACTGAAAATCACCTGACAAGCAAAAAAAGGTCGTCACTTGATTTGCCGCCCCTTCTAAAGTTCACCGACTTCCCTGAAAAGTAAAACAGGTCGTCGCTTCGAAAATCTGCCGCCCCCCATCATGTGTGCCGCCCATGGCTAAAGCCACAATAGCCATTGGCACGCTACGCCACTGATCTTGAGCATTATCTTGGTCCTCTAAGAGATCCTTCAAAAAAGTCGCTGCACAAATGCTGTTTCGATTATTATGCATATGATGATGACTGAATGAAGCGCCCGCCGATCAGACTGCCCTCTTCATCGTCACCATTCTATTAATTATTAGTATTGTTGTATTTTCTACAACAGCGGTTGATGCTATAGGCATAATTATATGATGGCGCTATAGATTTGAATGACTGATTGGTTCATATAAAAGAGAGAATCGGAATATTATTACGCTATAGTTGCTTTGTGTCAAGAATTTGTAATCTTTTGAAATTTTTAATGACGGAGAGTAGATTTTTGAAAGACTGTGTACAGTATAGTGCAGGGGTCTCAAACTCAAATTGTCCCGGGGGCCGCATGAACGGACCGCAGTAACCCGATGGCCGCAACGCCCGAATTTTGTTACAATGTTAAAGTGTATAAGGAACAACGAAATAAGAACATAGTCATAGTGTTTTACAAATGATATATATTTCAGGCATTTATACGGGCTTATTATTTTTAGTACAGCAAATTTCACTAAATCGACTTTTTACTCTACATTAAACAACGCGACCGCCTCCACTAGAGAACCGGAAGTACGTGTATAATCACTAGATTCGAAAGACTACGAATAATCAAGCACTGTAAGTAAGAATTTATTATAGTTAAGATGACATGAAAGTTAAAAGGCGTCGAGAGAAATATAAAAAAATTACAGATGGAAAAATTGTTTAAATCCGAAAATGCATCGCGGGCCGCATAAATGCCTTCGTGGGCCTCATGCTTTAATGACAATGGTTGTTATTAACTTATTAGTATCTACTGTCTAGGCTCTGGCTTCCAAGGGATGCGCGGTTCAAATTGGTCATCAGGTCGCTTAAATGAACAACAGTTCGGCTAGTTTCGTAGTAGTCGATAGGTGTCGTGTGACTAATATTAAAATGCAAAATTCACTTACGCGTGATGAAATCGCGTTGCCATCTACGGAGTTCTTTGAAATCCAAGAAATTTCGTATCAACAGAATTTCTACCTTCATCTTAGCCGAAAATCAGTATTTTCTCATGAAAAGTGTTAGTAGAATTCCATTCCGCATTGGTTAGAATCAAATACGACGCAGGCAATTACCAAAACGACATAATAGGCCTACATTAGAATCCAGATTTGTGACGAAATTACAGGCCTTATGTTGCCCTTATCCTTGATTATAAAACTCGAAAATGAAAAGATGCTTCTGAACACCCGCTTCGGACCCATCGGTCGGCATTTGCTACGTGATGACGAAGAAAGCGAAGCTCCTCAGAAGCAGAGAATCTGGCAGCAGCACAGAAATAGACGTTTCACAGATCAAGGTCAAGACGAAAAGACGGAAAGACGGAACAATAGCAAGAGAATTACGCGCAACAATGGTAGGCAGGCGTCTATATGCTGCGGTTCCAGAATAAAGACGCCAGTACCTGGACTATACTGACGAACTTGGAATGATCCCCTAGAGCAGCGCTTCCCAACCTGTGTGCCGCGGAAAATGCTGGAAATTTTTTTTTCTTATGCCTAGAATCTGACCCAACAGCTAACGTAAATAGGTTGGCGATCTTTTTCGCTTGTCAGCTCGGGAAAAGGAAGAGATCGCGATCGATCACAGATGAGGTTTCTTTTTGCTTGTCGGCTGCAGTGTGCCGTTGACTGCATGTTTCTTCGATAGTGTGCCGTGCCTGGAAAAAGCCTGGGAAGCACTGCTCTATAGAGGCTTAGGGAGTGTCGTGAGTTCTTCAGCGGGGTCTGTCTGGAGCCCCCCCCCCACTTGCCATATCTTCCATTAGATTTTCTCAGCGGTTCTTGGACGAATTTCTCACAATTAGTTCTAGACCCGTATAGCCCCCACCACCACCACCACCACCACCCCTGTGGCTGCGTTAATGAAGCTGTAATACCTGAACAGATGCGTACGTTTTAAAGCGCCAAATGCATTTGCATAGAGACCTGGGAGCTTTGGTAATTGACTTCACAGGTGCTGCAAAGGTTCCTCCTCTTCGTCCGACCGTCGTAAGATCTCGAGCAAATCAAGGGTCGATTGCCACGCGAGTGGTCGCCATGGCAACGGCGATTATCTGGCGTTCGTCGAGAGTGCGCGCCAGCCAGGCGTTCTACCGAGACGAACACGTCACGTGACGCGTGACGTCATCACACGACGCCATCTGGCGCCTCCTTCGACGACGACTGTATCGGCGGCCGCCATCCACAGCGCCGTTCCTCGTTCCGTGTTCCGTTCGTTTTCCACTCTCTCTCCGGATGACTGGACGGCCGCGCAGCAACAGCAGCAGCAGCAGCACCAGCAGCCGGACATGCGTCAAATGACTGACCACTAGTCCATTCATTCCATCCATCCGTCCGTCCGTCCGTCCGTCAGTCGATCCGTCTATTCGCGCGCCTCGCCTCGCCTACAGCGGACAGAGAGCGGGATCTGGTCCCACTATACTCTATACCGCACCCAGCCTATAAGCGAGACCCGCCGACCTCCTATGTCCGCTCAGTGTGCGGAATGCGTGAATCGCTTCGACATGTATGCCATGCAATACGCGGTCGTCGCATTCTAACCGTTCGTTCTTACATACATACACACAATGCATAGACATGCTAACCAACGCCGTCCATGTCAACCAGTCATCGACGCTGTATACTGTTTGTAGTCTGCGCGGCGGATAGCGTGTCGTTTGAGCGACAGACGATCACTGTGCCTTAAGACGTCGTCGTCGTCGTCGTCGTCGTCGTCGTCTGCCTCTTCGCCCGAGCGACCACGTGACGGCAGCGGCCGGATGGCGTCCGGTGCTAACTAGAGTCGGAGAACGTCGGTCGGTCGATCGGTTGGTTGGTTACTCGATCCTATTATTATACGAGTGACGGCGGGGTTGGCGGCGGAGTGCGTGACCAGTCGACCGCGGAAGATGGAAGAGTGACGATATGGCCGCTCAGTATCCGGGACTCCACGACCTGGTTCAGGAGAGACTGTTTCCACTCGTCCAACAGGTGGTCGGATTTCTTGGCATCGAGTGAGTACAACCAACCCTGACAATAGTTCTTCTCTATCTCGTCGGATTTCATGTGAATACAGCAGTTTGTTGTTGTTGTTGTTGTTGTTATGCGGTCAGGAAACGTGAAGTCGTGTTTTGTGCATAGGCCTACATAAATATAGGGTGACGCAAAAAACCGGACTAGTCATATTTAGGTTTGCATTTAATATAGTCCGGTTTTTTGGCGCCACCCTGTATATATTTATTTTTCAATGAAGCCACCTATACAGTATATATATATATATATATATATATATATATATATATATATATATACAGTTTATTAATTATCTAAGTGCGCTAGTTTATAGCATTGCACGCAGAAGAATGCCTTCAAGCAATTGGTCAAATACGATTATTCAAATTCGAGTTTTTTCTCTTAATTAACGACGTCTAAGACCCGACCATCTTTACCGCAGTTGCCAACGGAATGCTTCACGCCCTTTCAAATAAACGCCACTGACCTGATGACGTCACGATTTACAAGAAAATATCAATTCAAAATAACAGTTCGCCGCTGGAATGACATTCAACTGGAAAACTTAAGGATTAGGATCAGGGAAGGGTTTCAGATGGCTGAACCAAGACAAACGGAATTAAACTCTTGCATTTCTGAAGGAAAAGTTCTAAAGACGGAAAGACTCGACTAGTTACATGTAAGTCGAAAGTCGGGACTCAGTATATAGTGGAACACTTCATGTCTTATCATATCTTTTACGACTGGATTTGTTGGAATGCCAGCGATTGTCAAAGTGCACAGTACTTCTGTGCAGTATTATATTATCGGAGAACATTTATAGAGACTTTCAAAATATTACTGACGAGCTTTTTACGCTAGACAAATATTTTGTCGGATTCTCGTTTCTGATTGTCGAGTAACCGCGTCGTCAACGATGAATCCTCGAGAGACGACGGTTCTTCGCAATAACACCTCGTTGCCGCCGCTGGTCATGATGGAATTCACTTTCATTTGTTCACTTTTCTTCCGTGCATGAATCTTTGATAGGATGATCCTGACCTAAAGTGCAGCTGCACTCAATTTATTACCCCGAGGTCATCCTGTATTTCAAGGTCATGGTCAGTCATTGTAGATCGCTGCCAGTTTTTTTCCGTGATGAACGTATGCAGATCATTGTTGGCGATGTATTTATATTATTGACAGAATTTGGAATTAGAACCAAGAACATGTAGGCCTCTCTATTATTATTATTATTATTATTATTATTATTATTATTATTATTATTATTATTATTATTATTATTATTATTATTATTATTATTATTATTATCTGAACATTACTGAAATTTTGGATTTAATTAATGTCGTTTTCTCGACTGAATAACGAGTTTGCGTAAAATTAAACAGAAACTGACAAAAAAAGTAGACAGAGCGAGAACATATGCATTAGGAATGGCGGGACAGTGAGAAACCTCACGGATTTATCGGATCCTATGGGATCGCTAGATAAATTGTAAGCTGTCATACTTCAGGAAAGATGCCATAAATTATCAACTGAATGTATGGCAGGGTGGTGGCCATGTGAGATAAATCTAAGTACTGTACTTTAAAACAATAATCTGCGTCTGGTGAAGAATAATTTGTATTACCGACCCGAAAGTTTACGTGGCGCTTATTAGCGTTACAATAATATTAGATCCTGTTTCTTGTCGTTCAGGAGATGAATTTTTCTCTGGACGTTTTCAAGTTGCGATGCGCGGTCTTTGGTTTCGGCTGGAATTCAAGAACCTCCCTGGCGGTTTCGCTATTCGCAATTATATAACAGTCGACACGAATTTTTCGTTCAGTCTCTCATTCATTCAATCGCTGTATTCGATGTGTCGTCGAATGAATGAAACCCGATCTTCCATCCACCTCATCGTCTTTCGCTCGTTTTTCTGAGCACGTGACACGGGAAAAACCCCAGCCACTCGGGCTCCATTCATTCTAAAGCTGAGCATTATGCTGCAGAGTCTCAAGGCCGTCGTGTGCAGTGTTTATTCTAGACCTTCTCTGGGGGGGGGGATTCTTCCCCAAGTTTGAAATCCCCCCTTCCCCAATTTTGACATTTT
This sequence comes from Metaphire vulgaris, assembly GCA_018105865.1. Classification (NCBI taxonomy): domain Eukaryota; kingdom Metazoa; phylum Annelida; class Clitellata; order Crassiclitellata; family Megascolecidae; genus Metaphire; species Metaphire vulgaris. The sequence goes on from CM030834.1 coordinate 17,625,110, forward strand.
GGCAAGTAGTATGACCTCTCCAATATCTGTTCCCCCAAAATGTTAAATGTTCCCCAATGTCTAGGTTGGTAGAATAAGCAATGCGACGTGTGACTGTTGGGGGGCCCTACAAATGTTCGATAATGTGGCCCAGATATTGATTTGCCAAAGTAATTAATCCTACTTTAAACTTTTCTTCAAATTAAAATATTTGGCTATAAAAACGGGACCCCTTAAATATCCGAGACCGGAGGCCCCTTGCGGCCGCAGGCATTGCTGGCCTTAAGCGCCGGCCCTGAGAGTCTTGAGAACTGTTAGCTATCCAGGGGCGGTTCCACGTTGGGGATTATTGGGGATGCATCCCACACCGGGCCCCGGCTTACCAAAAATGCGTCTTCAATGGAAGATGATCGTCTAAACGGATTAGCCTTGATGTATATCCACAAATATATGGATAGCCTACATCCGTAGACAACGTCATCGACAAATTCGCTTCCAGCAATAGAGAAACTCAATTTTGCACTGTGACTTTGTACAACCAGACTTAAATGGCTTTTATACGTTGTCATTTCTGAACATTAGGCCTATATTTTCTAAATCAAATCTACAGATTTCTTCTAAACCGTTTACATATAATTCCTCTGACAATTGGTGGGATTTTCATAGAAATTCATTGCAACCCCACCAACTTCCTAGAAACTCATTGCATCCCCCACCTAGAGTTCTTGGAACCACCACACTAGCTATCTCTAGAAGCTTCAGGGATGTTTCTTTGCCTTTAAAATATAATAAGCGGTCCTAGTAACACACTGGGGATACTATCGTCAGGCAGTTTGAATATGACTGAAAGCAGAGAGAGAGATCATAGACGCAAGTTGTGTGACACGTCTTCAGGCTGTAAAGTTTGTGGTAATTTTGCCGAAATTCCAAACTAACTAGCACCATGCGACCATAATAATGCTAGGAAAATATCTGGCTTTAAGGAGGATCCTTTTGGGTCGATGGGTCGTGACCTAACTTCGACCATCCGAAGAAGAAGAGCCCCCGGAGACGCGTAACACGAACCATCGACGCCGTCGCCGTAAAATGTGGGCCGAGGGTTTTATTCGGACGACGACGACGACGACGACGAATTAGTCGAGACGACGGCTGATCCGTTCGATCGCCGTTCGATCCTTTTGGACAGATTCATTCGCGTCCGCGACCAGCCCCCAATCAAGTGCTCCGATCCTTTCCAATCGAATAAATCCGATCCGTTTCAAAGAGAGCTGCATGGATAAGGTGCCGGCCGCCGCCGGTCGAAAATGTGACAAACAGAGAGAGAGAGAGAGAGAGAGAGAGAGAGAGAGAGAGAGAGACAGCGAGACAGAGAGACACACCAGGGACACGAACATTCCTAGAAAGCATCGACTCAACATTAGTTTCTCTCGTATAAGCCTGACCGTTAGTTTGCCTGCCTGTCTGTATGCCTACGTCAGTCTGTCAGTCTGTCAGTCAGTCAGTCAGTCTGTCTGTCTGTCTGTCTGTCTGTCTGTCTGTCTGTCTGTCTATCTATTTGTCTGTCTGTCTGGTTGGCCGACTGACTGTCAAATTTTCTATGGAATGCGTCGTGCAGAAGTTTTTCTCTCTCTCTCTCTCTCGAGCACTGTTGATCATCACCATCGTTTAGAGTTGATAATTAAAAAACCAACCGGTGGAATGGAAAGCAAGCCTTTCCCACTGCACCCTCTCCCTCCCCTCTCCATGCATTAACCACTCACTCGACCATTAGATTCGCCGGATGTTTGTGGACGCCGGGCGCTTTCACAGACGACGACGACGACAGCAGGCAGCCCCCAATCTGCGTTCGAAATGCGACGTCAGTCCCAAGCTTTAGCGGAAGCGACAGCGCGTCGAACAGTCACGTGATCTCCGTATTGTTTTACTCTCGGACGAGGACTCGGCGATGGGGGAGGGTGAGAGACTGGAATTCATTTCGATATTAGATGCGATGATGTCAGCCAGCCTCCTTTCATGTTCCTGCAGACTCATCCACCGCGAAGCCTAAAGGGCAGGGGCAAGGGTTGGTGGGTGCGGAGGAGGTCTGAGGACGACATAACAGCCGATGGGTCGCGGCAAATTGTATGGACCTTAAACTATTTATCAGCGTTCGGCGGCGGCGATTCGGACAAATCGAACGGCGCTCGACGACCAATTGGCGTTTCCCGCTAATGAAATCGTTATATCGACGCGTCAACAGCGACACACGACAGACGCCTAAGCAAACACACACAAACATACACAAACACGCACACACAACATGGACAATACATTCATTTGCGTGGAATACGAATAATGCATGCATACAGAGAAGAAAGAGAAAGAGACGGAAAGAGAAAGAGAGAAAGAGCGAAAGAGAGAAAGAGAGAAAGAGAGGGAGAAAGAGAAAAGAGAGACAGAGACAGACTGAGAGACAGACAGACTGAGAAAAGAAGAGAGAGAGAGAGACAGATACAAAGGATATATAAATAAATAAAACATAAATAAATAAAAATAAATAAATAAATAAATAAAATATATATTATATATATTTATTTATTTATTTATTTATTTAGAGAGAGAGAGAGCAGTTGAAACCTCTTGCGTAAATATCCGTATAAATGTATCAGCCAATCAGATAAATATAGGCCTATAAGCTGATACAGATTTGCGATAACGTATTTCTTGTCAGCCCCGTTTAATTAAGTGCAAGCCTCGTTCAAAGTGCGCATGATTAAGACAGCACTGACCTGGACACATTTAGGTGGGTATGATTGTACACGATATGGTACGGAGCCCGAGTGCATGCGTTGTAATAGCATAATACACTGCTGGAAGGCTCAACGTCGGATTTTTATCAGCCAATCGTTGCGAATTAATTATCATCGTCCAATGGTCTTCTTAGGCGGCGTGTAAAATTTTGTCAGCAAATTTGTCAACCGCTGCTGACCTGCCATTTGCACAAAGACACCCTGTCCCTGCGTGACGCGTGAAATTGACGATACAAGTAACCACGTCGTCATTCGCATAACTTGAAAAGTTCGCGCAGATATTGGCACATCCATGCTCACAGCAATCAGGGGCGTAGCGATGGAGGGAGGTATATTGGTATATAGACCCCCTCAAATCAGTAAATATAATACAGCATATGTGTATATATATAAGAGAGAAAAAGATGGATGGATAACATATGATCAAGGAAGATCTGGAAGCAAAGAACATGTCGATTGTTGAAGGGCGCAGATTAGCGCAAGATCGAGTGAAGTGGAAATGTTTCGTATCTAACTATTGCCGCCATGCAGGCAGAAAGTGAAGAAGAAGAAAATAAGAAGAAGAAGAAGAAGAAGAAGAAGAAGAAGAAGAAGAAGAAGAAGAAAAAATGATGATGATGATGATGATGATGATGATGATGATGATGATGATGATGATGATGATGATGATGATGATGATGATGATGATGATGATGACATATAACATATATACTGTATACTATATATAACAGGGGTGCACAACCTTTTTAGGCCGAGGGCCAAATTTAGCATTCCCAGAGTACTCGCGGGCCAGAATTTAAAAAATGCATGTTTTATATAAAATATATTGTATATAACCATAATATTTATATAAATCAGCAAATCAAGCAAAATTAACTTTAATAAATGCTATAATGAACTACCGGTAATGCTTCATAAAACACCAGTCTTTTACTTACTACCTTCTATAACACAAACAGTAATTCCTCAGTCTGCACAATCTAATTCTGCCCGCACATAAACTAAGAGCTGTGCAGTATCAGTGTTATCTGTGCTCTCATCCAAAGCTACTGAAAAATAGGCCTATGTGCACCTAGCTAATCTGCCAATCAACTGCTCAGTAACGTCTGTTGCAAGGTCATCAACTCGGCGTTGAATTGTCATTCTTGACAATGGAACTTTACTGAAAAGACTGGCGTTTTCTGAGCAAATTCCAGTGCAGATGCTTAGGAGTCAATCTCTAACAAAATCTCCGTCTGCGAAAGGCCGTGATGACCTTGCAATTAGCTGGGCCACTTTGCAGCTGGCCCGTGTAAAACACTTTTATTCTTGCGACTTCCTTGAGAAAAACTCTGTTCGGTTGACAGTCTTCTTTAACAGTTCAATTTTCTGTTCCCGCAACTCACCCTGCAGTTCATCATAAGCAGCGGCATGTTTCGTTTCGTGGTGTCGTCGGCAGTTATACTCTTTCAATCTTTCATATTAAAATCTAAGTGATTCACGGCAAATTAGACACACCGATTTAACCCATTAAACGTGTCCATAAAATACAGACGTGTCCATTCTTCACTGAAATGTCGCTGTTCTGCATAATCAGTCTTACGTTTTTTATTCTCGAATTTAGACATTCTAGACTTACTGCAGGGACAATTTAAATGCATTAAGCACGTTATCGAAGTAGTTTATTATCGCCCGTCTCTGTGCCACGTTGTTAGGCCTATAGGTTGCACATTTGTAAGTAGTCCAACATATATGAATAGGTCAGTCAGCAGATACCTAATTTCTATACCAAAATTACTGTTCTCGGGCCAGTTTTCTGTTATTCGAAATTGTACCGCGGGCCGGACAGAACCCTTTGGCGGGCCGGTTTTCTGTGTTGCCCGAAATTGTCCCGCGGGCCAGAAAAAACCCTTCGGCGGGCCGGATTTGGCCCGCGGGCCAGTGGTTGTGCACCCCTGATATATAACAATATATATCCCTCAATATTTATCCCCTAATTTATATCCCATCCCCAAATCAATTTCCTGGCTACGCCCCTGACAGCAATCTGTTTATATATAAGACCGATGCGTCTCTAGATTCTCAGGCGTAGTTAAATGTCACATTTGTCCGTGACTCTATTCTATACGTGATTCTTGTCGTTGCGATTATTATGCGACATTATTGGAAATTTGTTGTTTTGCCTCGCAGATCTTCTTCGCAAAGGAAACGGCTAAACAGGCTTGGCATCTCTGCAATACGCAGTGACCAGGGCCACCTTAACCATTAGGCAGTTTAGGCACTGCCTAGGGGCGAAAAATTTTGTAGGGGCGAAATAAAACGGGGATGAAATTTTTTTAATGAGCGACAAACGTTTTTTTTGCTCGTCAGGTTATTCCTCGGGGAGCCGACAAGCTTTTTTTGCTCGTCAGACTTTTTCCGTATGTGATGTGAATGGGCGAAAATTTCCGAAAATGAAAATCTGCCTAGGGCGCCCAAAATTCTAAAGATGTCCCTGGCAGCGACAATGCTCGTCGTTATTAATCGTAGATTCCACGGAGGATTCTGAATTCAGTGGTGCCGTATACAGTGTTTAATCTAGGCCGTTTCCGGGGGAAATTGCCCTTCCCCCCGGAAATTTCAAATTCTCCCCGGAAATTTTGGAATACTACTTGGACTAACAGCGGCCCCTAGCAGAATTCCCCCCGGCTTTTCCAGTTTCCCCCGGCTTTTTCAGTTCCCCCCGGAGTCCAGGAGTCTAGATTAAATACTGGCCTTATACTTCGAGACAGACTGTCGTTATTATTAATATTATTATTATTATTATTATTATTATTATTATTATTATTATTATTATTATTATTATTGTTGTTGTTGTTGTTGTTGTTGTTGTTATTGTAATTGTTACGAACATTTATTAGGCGCAAATTCGCAAAGCAGCAAATGCGCTATTGTCATTAGACTGCGACGTTAAGCTTCGTTCATATTAAGACGAGATTCGTATACTATACTGTACACTATAAGTTCGTCCCCTACCATTGCCCAAGAACTTAGGCGAAAGCCTTTAATCTACAGATTAAAGGACAGATTGGTCTTCCCATCGGGAGGAAAAACTGTCCGCAATAGGAATACAGGCACTTGAAAGATAGTTTGTGATGGCATGCATCAGAGGGCGAAGCTATCAAGACTTGATTCACTGATTGTGCATTGCTCAAATACATGGCTGCGAAGACGAAAAGGGGGAAGAGACGAGACTAAAACGAAAACAAACAAAATGAATGCAATGATAGCAAAGCCGAGCTAATCCACGGACTTCTGTGCCGTGGAAGCAATTTCAGAAAAACATGGCTAAGCTTACGTCCAATGACCATAAATACGCCGAGTTGAGATTTAATCGGTTGTCCGGCAGAAATCGTTATGCAAAAGTCGGAGTGGGAAGAACTATTAAGAAGTCGGACGGGCGGTTGAGTGGGGGCACGGAAGCCTAATTATCTAGGATTCCTTGGTGGGGGCTAGGCAGGGGTTGAGTGGAGGTGGGAGGTGGGGGTTGAGGAAGACGGTCTTTAATTGCCCTGGTCTTAATGATAGTCTATGCTCTTGGAGCTCATTTCCTTCGGGCTTTATCTGCTAAGCATCTGCTGCAATAAAGAGCCATTAGAGAGAGAGAGAGAGAGAGAGAGAGAGAGAGAGAGAGAGAGAGAGAGCATAATTAGTGGGACAAATTCTTCCTCGGAATTTCTAAATCTTTTTCTTTCTCTCCGCCATTCCTCTCTTTTCTCTTACCTTGCGTTCGTCGATATTGATAAATCATCATCATCATCATCATCATCATCATCATCATCATCATCATCATCATCATCATCATCATCATCATCATCATCATCATCATCATCATCAGCAGCAGCAGCAGCAGCAACAGCAGCATCACCAACACCATCATCATCATCATCATCGCCACCACCATCATCATCACCAACATCATCACCACCGTCATCAGCATCATTGTCGTCGTCATCATCATCATCATCATCTTCATCACTGGCTGCCATCTTTTACCTTCTCTCCTATATTCTTTGTTCGTTTTCGTTCGTTCCTGTATTCTCGTCGTGTCTCTCTCTGTCTCTTCTTCTCTTCTCGAATCCTGCTTCGTTCGTCTTCAACGCTTCTTTTGCGGCTTTTTGAGTGAGTTTCGGTTTTCGCATCGCGTCGAAACACGGCAACTGCATTTGTCGTCTGTCCGCGGCGAATGGCTTTGCATAATCGCTCATCACCACAGGCATTTGGGGATTTCACATTCGTATACAGAGCAGCAGGGCGGACGGGCGGGCGGGCGGGCGTAGCCTACTTTCAAGTGCAGTCTATTCCATTAGAGATTGAATAAGTAGGAAATAGCAATCTTTTTGAATTGCGCGTCGTCACTTAAGCAAACGGCTGTCTCAGCGTCGCTGTAAAGCATCTATGATTCTATATTGATGAACGCTGCTTTGAAAAGTCATCCTTGATGAAGAGAGAGAGAGAGAGAGAGAGAGAGAGAGAGAGAGAGAGAGAGAGAGAGGAAGAGAGAGAGAGAGAATGCTTTGCTGTTTTCGACACCTGCAGCATTCCGATAAGTCGTTGTCATCCGCAGTGCTCAAGACGGTCTCAGAACTGATGACATTTTCAATAATATGCTGATCCTTCCTATTTTCCTATTTCGTATGATTTTTACTGACATCTTCCTATCCGTTATATCGAATAGGTGTGCGTGATAGCTAATGGACGCCTATTTTCAGCTGCTGATATCCGCTTCGGATATCAGCGCCAAATGTATCGTTCCCATTGTGTCCACATTTTCCATTTTGATTCTTGAATTTTACTTGGATCTTATTGCCTTATGAAGTGGCGCTATAGAAGTTGCAGATCCGACCGATAAGACATATGTCATCTTCGCGGCTCATATACGTGTCTAACAGGCTTCTAAATGATTCTATAAATTATAATGATTTCTGCTGTTTTGAAGGTTCTGCCTGATGAAAACATATTGGAATTTCTTGCAGGCATCGATTCCCAGGTTCATATTTCAAATCAGTGGGGTGTCATTGATAATACTTTAGATAACCATAAGTTATATAACAGTCGAATATAGGTGTACTGTACATCTCCGTTGAGATTTAGATCGAATTGACCGCGCGGAAACGAAACCGTTCGCTCAATTATTAGCATATATAAATTGAATCTGCGCGCAAAACATCACATATCCGACGACGCACGAGTTCAGGACAGCGATATGATGCATGATGCTTGGAAGGGGCGCGATTCAGGTAGGAATATTCCTGTCACTGCGACCGACAGACGTGATCAAATTGAACCAGTCACCTCGAATTTGCTGACCGTATATAGGGGCGAGTGGACGCCGGTACTTCATGAGACGCCATCCAATGGCGAATGATTCGCGAGCACGTCTTGCACTTATTAGCCCCTGCAACACGAACGAACCGATCGATCGAACGTGAAAAATCATTAAAGACAAATCAACATCATCATCATCATAATCATCATCATCATCATCGTCGTCGTCATCATCATCATCATAATCATCATCATCATCATCATCATCGTCGTCGTCATCATCATCGTCATCATCATCATCATCATCGTCGTCGTCATCATCGTCGTCATCATCATCATCATCATCATCATAATCATCATCATCATCATCAGCAGCATTATCGTCATCATCATCATCGTCGTCGTCATCACCATCGTCATCATCATCATCATCTCAGGCGAAACGATCGAGCATAGGCCTATAGAGTATAGACTACATCAACAGTCATTCTCAACAACCGCCCAAACTCACGGTTCCAGCTGTTGCTGTAAAAATAATAATCGAAGAAAACTTTTAAATGTTTAAAATGTTGGTTTGGTGCAGCTGAACTCGGATCTTAAAATGACTCGGTCGCTTTGCGTTATACAGAATTTATCGATAGATCTATTTTAGGACCAGTAAACTTTCAAACGTAGCCTAAATATTGTAGTCCTACAGCTTACTACACAGCAGCACCAGGTCTGATACTCGCGTATTCTATCGACGGTGCTTCGAATCCATCTGTAAAAGGTCAGGCCACTCCATTCAATGGACGAAGTGCATGCTAGTACATTCGCTCGTGGCTCTGCTGAAAAGACCCCAGATGTATTAACGCATAAGACAGATTACGGCGCGCAACATTATATAGTTCCACCGACGAACGGCTATGAAGCTAAGTTCCCCGAAGAGCAGTGCATTTCTCTCTCCCTCTGTCTGTCTGTCTGTCTGTCTGTCCGTCTTTCTCTGTCTGTCTCTGCCTGTCTCTGCCTGTCTCTGTCTCTCTGTCTTTTCTCTCTCTCTCTCTCTCTCTCTCTCTCTCTCTCTCTCTCTCTCTCTCTCTCTCTCTCTCTCTCTCTCTCTCTCTCTCTCTCTCTCTCTGATGGACTTACAGTCCATCGAGGAGAGATTTACAAAAGCGAACTATAACGGCGACTCAGTAAGAGAATCCGATATCAACGACTTCTGCACTAAAGATAGTAGAGAAGAAGACGCCATCCAATCGTCATGATGATGCGGATGTCACGCGGGCTTCGGCGAGTGCTTATTTATTATTAGTTCACGGCTTCCATGCAGTGTCTACTTAATCCAACTTCAGTTCGTTTCGTTCTCATCGCTGCCATTACGGGCATTTCCCATTCGCCCGCGTTTCCCTTTATCTCCTCAGCGTTTTCTTTTGTTTTCCGGCTCTCCCTCTCCATCCAACTGCTTCTGTGCGGACGTTTGGACGAAGAACATCGAACATCCAACCGTTCTGTGTTTGCTGAATTGAGAAGCAGTCTACTCTAATGATCAAAGCTTTTTGTAATGGTACGATCCGGTAGGGCGTACCGGAATACCTTAAAACTGGCTTATAGTTGTATCGCATCATTACAGAAAGAGCGAAAGATAGAGACAGACAGACATTCAGACAGACAGACAAGACAAGACAAGACAAGACAGACAGACAGGTATTGAGAGACAGCGTATGACCAGAAAAATTACATTCCCTGTAATAGTTAGAGTAGGCCTAATATGTTTCTCAATTGTCATAGATTCTTAATTTTTATACTATAAATCTAGATAACTCTTGACTTCCATCTCAAGTCGAGACAATGAGAATAGGCTAACAACAAACGGTCTTCTTCTCACTAATTCAAACTTCGTTTTAAACAGAAATCTGACGTTCAGACATTTCTCATCGTCACAGCAGATATCAAATATTAATAGGGTCGATTTTATTATCCGATATTTTTAGTCCTATATGATATATCGTATTCAGTGTCGTCAGCATGGCTTACTATTGCTGGTCAGCAATGCTTGTCTACTTTCCGTTCCCTAGACGAACGGAGTCGGTCCTGTGATCAGCAGTCTTCGATATTTTATATTCCATCAGTGCTTTTCCTTTGGGGAGTCCTGTTTCTGATGGAATTCGTATCGTCGTTCCCATCACTTTGAGTGGATCTTTAATGTTTCATTAGTTTATCTTTGGTTCATTCATCATTAGGAACTGGGTTCTGAGCGCTTCTGTTCGGTTCCGTACGGAGATAATTTCAGTATAAGCGTGTATACATCGTGTAGAGCAAATCAGTATTTATCATTTCAGGGCGGATCAAACGCATCGTTCGTCTTTGTTCATTTGATGTGAGTCCCTCCGTGGCTCATTGAGCTTAGTTAAGTGGTTCTCAGACCCCTTTGCTTCACGGGACCCCTTTGCTGCACGGCCCACGTTTGAAATTCAAAAATTTTTGCAGACCACCTGCTAAATTAAGCATGGCACAGCGGGGGAAAGTGTGCAGACAAAAAGGGTCGTCAAGCAAGGATTTCTTGTAATTCACCTACATATTAAACCTACCCCTCTCTCAGGGCTTGTTTTAACGTGCAGCGATACAAAAAATATGCAGGGGTAAAATGCAATTTTCTGTGCTATGTGCAGTGATAAATTTCCGGACGACCTGTTTTTGATTGTTTTTTGCGCGAATGTCCACATATTTTCTGAGTTTAGTGCAGTGATAAATTTCTCTTAAGACAGGCCATGCCCCCGAATAATTTCTCAAATGTTTATGCGCAAATCTCACGACTGATCCCAAAATAAGGGCCTCCGGTCCCTCCTGTGGCTATGTCAATGAATTAAAGTTAATAAATTAATAGAATTACTGTATTTGATTTATTAACTTCTCTTTTGTCATTGAGACTTCAGCGTGGCCCACGAGGCTCCTTCCCGCGGCCCGCCTTTGGGCCGCGGTCCACGATTTGAGAACCACAGGCCTGGTTAATTAACACCCGGGTTCGATTTCGAGCTCTCGCGTGTTTACTGCAGATGCGTTAATGTGGCCTGTTTAGGGTTTGATGCTAGTATCCGATCGGCGCTATACAAATCGACGCTGGTCAAATTGCTGGCCTTCCATAGTATTCGTGATCACGCAATTCTATTTAGGCTATATTCAAACATAATTATTAATATCGGCTGTTTATGATGATGTGTGATATCGGTTTCAATTCATTTGTATCGTCGGTAAAGCAGATTCGGGCCGTAAATATATGACGAATAACAATTATGTAACACGCCTGGCATCGTCTGCACATTTCGATTGATTGACAGACACACCGCCATACGATCGATTTTGACTGCAGCTTTTTACCAATCTGCTGTTAAAAGTTAAAACAATATGCATAGCGTCTACAAGCGGAGGTTTACAGCATTCCATGTACAAGGGAAGCTGTGGTCGTTGCCTGCAAAATAGATTGCTTTCGCCCTCAATTAGCGCACACGTCACCCCGATAGATCTGTTCACTTTGGACTAATTGGAAAGGGGCCGCGGGTCCCCTCTGCACCGAACTCCTGCTTCGAATGCTGACTGAAAACAGCGATGAGCGATCGCCGCTCTGCAATGAATGTTGCAACAGAACTGCAGAGAAATACGGCGCGTCTTCTACTGTATGTAGCTCGTATAAGCACTCAGTTGTCAAGCTGTTAGACACCGTCGATCATGCAATGAATTATTGAGCAATTAACGCCGATTGCAAGAGATGCTGCGTGCATGTGACGATTAGGTATTTGCATTAATGTAAGATTGCACTAGTCTTTTTCCGATCTGAAGAGTTGTACCCCCCAGCCAATGTGTGTGGCGCCGCGTATGGCAACTCGACGTCGTTTTGCTCAAAATTTGACGAGGTCGAAATGTCAAAGGTTGGTGGCGTTGTCAAGTCTCGCAAAGGAAAACAAAAGGACCATAATTAATCATCCATGGCTGTCACATTATAAAGCAAAAAGTGCCGCCACAAAATCAATTGACTCTCTCTCTCTCTCTCTCTCTCTCTCTCTCTCTCCCTGATATCAACTGCAAAACATCGCTATACTCCAATCGATCCAAACAGAAATGTTGATGCTTTAGTGATTTAAACGACTCATCAACGTAATTTCACGTAGAAATAGCCTACATTAAAAATTATGTATAGACCCTACGCTACATAGGCCTATATCTTTATGTATACTGTATAGTGTATATATTTGAATGCAAGGCATACATGCATGTATTAATAAATAAGCATTTATAAACATGCATTTAAATAAATGTATGTGCAGTCATCTTTTGGTAGAGGGTAAACCATTGATATTTCAAAATTTCTGGATAAAATATGGTTATAAGAGATATTTTACCAGATATCTATATATATATCAGTCGCTGGAAATTGGCGAAATGACAGCACCATTGTTCTGCGCGTTTGAATTTTGACGTCGTAGATAAAGTGTTTCGCACAGCAATTAATAAAAGACTATATCTCTAGATGTTAACGGACACTAATTTTCGAGGACTGCATGCATTTATGTATGTATGTATGTATGTATGTATGTATGTATGTATGTACAGTATGCACGTATGTATCGACACTTACAAATTGGAGCAGATGGAAAATTGTACATAATTTCGACTATTAAAGACTATTTTAAAACCGACTTTCCTGTATACAGCATGTCAAAGCCACTCTCTAATACAGTTCTGACTATGAAAGTCTTGTCCTCGTGCCAATCCTCTTTTAAAATCGAAAGCACTTCAACGGAATAAAAATCCTTTTGCCTAGAGAATGGCACAGTGAATTTTTCGCCGCAAGAATAAAAACCTATCGTTTTAATTTGACACTCGATGCGCCAGTAACGGTATCAGGCGGGCATCATCTAAATTATTCAGTTTCTGTAAAAGAGACACTGTGCCGGGTCTAGGCCTATGCACTTGCGCTCTCATCAGAAGCGGTTGTGCTGTTCTATACACCGCGACAGCGTTTTGCGACGATGCCTCTAAAAAAAGCGCACAAAAATCGACGCCAGCGTTATTTCGCGCTGACGCTCCTCGGCGTTGCTATTCTCCGGCGCAGAAAGCGGGCGATTTAAATTCCTTCACACTAAAGTGACGAATGACAAATCAACTCAGTCCAGCAACTCGCTAGAGACACCTACCCCCTCCTCCCTCCCCCTCCCCCTCCCCCTCTACAAGCATCCACCCTTGGTTCTCGCTCTTCACTCGAGGGACTCAAGCCAACCTCTACGCGTCTATACTTCCACCCTAAAATGTCGGCACTCTGTCTGGTGAGGCGATGATCTGGCGGGCAGAAGTAGAAAATTTCGCCATTCCCTGGGGGAGGGCGGGGGGGGGAGGGTCCGTCGCTGATGGGGTCTCGATTTTAGCGAATATTACAAATACGCGACGCACAGGCGCATGAATGCAGCATCATTGTGAATTATTAAGCACTTCTTCTCACGGTTTCACGCTGTACTACTGTCCATTCGCTCTATCTATCTATCTATCTATCTATCTATCTATCTATCTATCTATCTATCTATCTATCTATCTATCTATCTATCTATCTATCTATCTATCTATCTATCTATCTATCTATCTATCTATCTATCTATCTATCTATCTATCTATCTATCTATCTATCTATCTATCTATCTATCTATCTATCTATCTATCTATCTATCTATCTATCTATCTATCTATCTATCTATCTATCTATCTATCTATCTATCTATCTATCTATCTATCTATCTATCTATCTATCTATCTATCTATCTATCTATCTATCTATCTATCTATCTATCTATCTATCTATCTATCTATATATCTATCTATCTATCTATCTATCTATCTATCTATCTATCTATCTATCTTTCTATCTTTCTATCTCTCTCTCTCTCTCTCTCTCTCTCTCTCTCTCTCTCTCTCTGCCAGCAAAAACACGTCAGTCGCATTTACGGAATATGTTTCAATGCTCTCTGCTGCTCTAAACCGTAATCAAAACGTATATGGCATCGTTAAGCCTTTCTGGCGACGGCGCATGCAAATCCGAGGCATAAAACAAATGGATATCCTCTCATCCCTTGTGTAGATGCAACTTCTCACGCAGTCCCTTTTCCCAACGACGAATTGCAGCGCATGGACGGAGGGAGGGAATCGCCCGCCAATTTCTCTATGCTGTATAGACCCATGTATAGGTTCTATAACTTATAAGTATCTCGATTCGATATCGCGTCAGTTTTCTGTATGCGGTGGCGTCGACCAACGTTGAGGTTTGGAGATCCATGATATCCCATGAAATGAAAAACGGAGGTTGGTTGGGGAATCGATGGAGATTGAGCGTGTGTTTGTATAAAATGGGGAATTTTTCGCCACTGTCTATGTTGTCTGGCGTGCTCATCAACCCTTTTCTGTTTACGCCTATGGTGATGATGATGATGATGATTATTATTATTATTATTATTATTATTATTATTATTATTATTATTATTATTATTTGCGACAATTTATATAGCGCAGTAACATAGCTGGGGCTAAGTCAAGAGAGTTTTACATATTATAGGAGTAACTTATAGGAAATGTAATGTTTCAACGCATTTCATCTAAGAGACATATATAGTTCGATTTTAGAGTGGCGCAGTAAAAAGCAGAACGTCTTGTCCTGTAATTTGCACGAAATTGGTCATCGCAGCAGATGTAATGGATGCTTTTCAGTTTACTTTTAGGAAGGATTGCAAGAGTTTCTAATTCAATTTTCAGCCTTTCCAAGAATGTCTCTTGAACTACGAAAGAGTAATTACCTTCGCTAATCCACTCATCCCCCACCCACCCACCGACCCACCCCGTTTTATCGAATTCTTGTTTAAGATCAGGACCTTTTTAAGGCATAGGCATGGCAGGCGCGTGCCTAGGGCCCCGCAATATATGAGGGACCCCCGGGCGGTGAAAAAATAATTTGCAAAAAAGGTCATTACCACATTATTTTTTTGATTTTATTAATTTTCTCCTCCGAAAGCAGAATAAGCGAAAAAGGTCATCAACACTTTTTTTAAAAATGCTTAGGGCTCCAAACTTCTTAAAACGACACTGGTTAAGGTGGTCTTGATTGTGCACTATTAACCTATTAGTCAACTGAATTTCGATCGTCAGGCATTTGAATAAGAAACGATCTTGTTGGTAAACTTTGCCTTAACTACTTCGACTGCGAACGGACATACGAGGCTTATGGAGATCATAAAAAGCTGACAGCAATGAAATTGACTACAGCCCCTCCCCCACCCCGCAAAACAGCGACCGAGATACGGGGGGGGGGGTGATTTCCCATAAACTCCGTTGGCATTATACTTCCGTTCCGAAGGGTGCGCCTGTTTAATATCTCACGTGGCGCTTGTCGTGAGCGAAGAAGGAACGAATCTGGCGACATTGCGCCTCGTCGTCGTCGTCGTCGTCTTAGCGCTCTACGGGCGGTCAGCTAGCTCTTCGCTCCTGCTTCTCAATACGTGGAGGACTCGAGTCGGGATCGAACCGTCTAATCGATAGCTGACCTCGGACCTAATTATCTTCACAGGAACCTTCTCGTATAAAGATGATCTATGGTGATCGTAACTTTGATGCGAACTGTCTTATTTCAGCCCTCAGCCAAATTCCACATCTGATGAGACTTCTCTCTTCCTTCCCTCTCCTCTGTCTGTCTCTGTCTCTGTCTCTGACTCTGTCTCTAGCTCTGTCTCTGTCTCTCTGTCTCTGTCTCTGTCTCTGTCTCTGTCTCTGTCTCTGTCTCTGTCTCTGTCTGTCTCTGTCTCTGTCTCTGTCTCTGTCTCTGTCTCTCTGTCTCTCTCTCTCTCTCTCTCTCTCTCTCTCTCTCTCTCTCTGATGTCTCTGCTTCTATTATCTGACCGTCTGTCTCTGTCTCTCTGTCTGTCTTTGTCTCTGTCTGTCTCTGTATCTGTATATGTCTCTATCTGTCTGTCTGTCTGTCTGTCTGTCTGTCTGTCTCTCTCTCTCTCTCTCTCTCTCTCTCTCTCTCTCTCTCTCTCTCTGTCAGATCCAAGTTCCAACGAACTCTGCTTCTAAATTGCATTGAATTGCATGAATCGCTGCCAGCAGTTTCTATGTCTCGCCGATGTATTATTGCTCGAAACGCCCAGAATGTAGCATCCTTCGACGCCTAAGAAATGGACTGACATCTTGCGCTGCCGACCAGCTTTTATGCTGTCAGTTTTGAAGAAGTACAAATCGGTGGCACAAGACCCTCCTTAGAATACGTAATTGTGCCTGCGTAGGAAGGACACGAAAAGGACAAAGGAAATGAAACTAATTAGGCGTTTCGCTGCCGTAAAATTCTACGTGTATGTCTTGAAAGGTACTTCAAAAGTTACAAATAGTGTAAATAAATTGCACATGCATTAAGTTAAATAGAAAGCTGCATTCAGTGGCGCCAGTGTTTTATCCAGTCCTGTTAGAGGGATTTCCCCCTCCAAACCCTCAAAATCGCCCCCACAATTCCAGCAAAATTCCCAATTTTTGCATTGAACCTTGTCTCTCCCCTCCAGCCAAGTCAAAGTAAACTGAGGAGAAGCGTTAAGCTGCGTGGTAAAACGTGGGTCTGGAAAAAGTAATGGCAACCTACCCCAGATTAATGGCTTACCACCTACGTCGCTGATTGCCTAGGCCGGAGATAAGCGCCGGAACCCAACGCTCGGACTCGAATAGCCTACGGGACCTACCGTTACCTTTATCGTGAAATTAAAGGGAAATGAAAGAGGTCGGAAGAGGTAGGTAACGAGCTCGGAGTCTAACCCCATCAAGGCATCGCAGTTCTAGATATTTCTAGAATTTCTAGATGAAGATGGCAACAGAGGAAGGTACAAAGTGGATGTCGTTCTTTGGACTTCCTTTGTACTTGATTGGAAAAAGGCGTTTAGTCAAAGATGAACGGACCACTGGGCAGGATGGCATCAGTGTTCGAATCTCATAGAAGAACACTCAGCAGTTGAGTACACATAATGGCGTGATTATATTTATGAGAGAGAGAGAGAGAGAGAGAGAGAGAGAGAGAGAGAGAGACAGACAGAGAGCGAAAGAGACATAGAGAGACATAGAGAGACAAAGACACAGAGAGAGAAAGAGAGAGAGAGAGAGAGAGACATAGAGAGACAAAGACAGAGAGAGACTTAGACAGACAGACAGACAGAGAAGAGAAAGAACAGTGCTTATTAGCTAGAACGTGATTGTTTCGATATTTCGCAGATGTCTCTATCGTCTCTAAGCGTTGGAGTCCATCTATACTATAGTAAGGCGACTGATAGATCTAATTCTTGCGTCCGTTACAATGCCAGAAGCAATCGTTACTGGCGTCCAATAGACATACTGTAATAATTGGAGCTATTAACTGCGACTGCAACTCGCTTCTGAAACCGCGCTTGAAGAGAAACGTGTGCAATGCTTTAAAACGAAGACCGTTACGAAAGCGTTACTCACAGACAGATGCAAACACAGGGAACATCGACGACGACGACGACCGTTAAGTAGTGACAGATGGAATGCGTAGTCACGAGTTCTGTCACTCGCGTGAGTTGCTCTCCTCACAGGGCGGGGTGGGGTGGGGTGGGGTGCGGTGGGGGGGGGGCTGTCGACTGACGAAATGACAATAGTAAATACAGGCGAGACGGCGACGGCGACGGCGACGTAACTTTCGAATGCAAATCTGAATTCGATCGTGTCAAAATTGCCTTAGTTTAGTCTGATTTTAATTTCAGATATCTCGTCATGTCTTGACTTGAGAGCTAATTTTGGATTCGTGTCGCCTTGGCGGCCTCTGCCTGATCCCGACCCCGGTCCTGTCTCTATACTTCTTCTTTTCTTCTCTTCCGTCCTGTCCTGTACTCTGTTAGAAGTACGATAGTGTACTGCGATAATCTGTTTCGTATCTGTCGCGTTCCTCGCTGTATAATGGTTGGACGCACAACATTGAGCGCCGAATAGCAAGTCAGAAGGAAAAACGTTGGCGCCAGAACGCCGATTATTATAGAGTGGAATCAGGGGCGTAGCCAGGACGTTGACTTGGGGTATGAAGTGAGTGGGGGGGGGTGTATAAATCTTTAAAAATTTCAAAAATCTTAAAAACACAAGAAAAACTTCAAGGTGCACTGTAGACTGATTTTGGGAGGGTATATATATATATATACCCCCCCCGTCGCTGCGCCTCTGAGTGGAATGACCGACAAAGCTAAATAATAGATTACTAAGAATATAGAAGACCAGAGAGAAAGTTTCTGACTCGTTTTGCTGGAGAATAAATATACTCAGACAAATATACAAATATACAAATATACAAATATACTCAGACCCTTGCTTTAAATCCAAGTCTCTATACCCTTTAGTATTCTTAGATTGTCGACTTCGATAGAATAAATGCAATACAATACAAATCTCTTTATTTAAATAAACCGTGATAAAATGCACGGTCAAACAAGATACTTATCTTAATACATACATACATACATACATACAGTGGCGTAGCCAAGGGGTTTTGAAGGTTAAAACCCCCCTTGGGCGCCGACGACAAAACTTTTTGATGTGCTTCCATGCATTTTAAATTTTCGGACACGGTTTTGAGGGTCAAAACCTCTCCTTGGGGCTGCAGACCAAATTTTTTAAACGCCAGAGGCGTGACTACCTTTTTTTCTCGTCAGCACCTGATAGAAAAAAATTTAGAAGGAAAGACATAGGGTAGGTACATAGGATGACCTTTCTTTGCTTGTCAAGATTTTTCGAAAGTTGGTTACGGTCAAAAGTCAAAACCCAAAACCAAACCCCCCTCCGGAAATCCTGGCTATACGCCACTGAATACATACATACATACATACATACATACATACACACACATACATACACATACATACATACATACATACATACATGCATGCATACAGGTCTATATACAGGACTAAAATAGATTAGAAATATCACTAGTTAGATCAACAAAGATTTAGCAAAATAGCATGTACAGTGCAAGTGCTGCTAGGTTTTGCTGATTTCAGAACTGCTTTATTTAATGGTGTTGTGTTTTCACTTGAAGAATTCCGCCTGAACCGGATATATCGGGTCAGAGGAGTCAGGCAAGGACATCGACCTCAGCTGCAAACCAATCCACCGTAAGTTTCGGTCACTCGCCTTTCGTCTCTCTCTCTCTCTCTCTCTCTCTGTCTGTCTGTCTCTGTCTCTCTCTCTCTGTCTGTCTCTCTCTCTGTCTCTCTCTCTCTCTCTCTCTCTCTGTCTCTGTCTCTGTCTGTCTGTCTGTCTGTCTGTCTGTCTGTCTCTCTCTCTCTCTCTCTCTCTCTCTGGCTGTGAACAGTGAAATGGACGTTTAAGTGACAATGAATTATCACTCAAAACGATCGATCGCTTTTTAGCATCGTCAACAAATTATACAGTTTTTTTTACCGGTCACTTTAATTTAAGCAGGGTGCTAAACATCCGACCCCAGTGCACGCAGTGGCACACGAATATGTGGCATGGAGATAATATTCAATCAGTCAGTTGATCAATCAACTTCTTTAGCGCCTTGGACATCGGCCAACTGTGTGCCAAATCCACAAGCTGAATTAAAATCAAGCCAAACCGAAGGGTCTGTCGGTCGATCGGTCGGGGAAAGATCTTCGGCAAAAGCAAACAGGTGCGTCTTCAGACCGGATCTGAAAGATTATGGTGCGCCATCGGCTGATGCCCTGGGCATTATGATAGTGGAGCTATAGAAGTTGATTGATTGATTGATTGATGATGCGTCGAGGTCCATCCGTATAAAACGTACGCACTAAGGAGGAAAGGGTTGGATTTAGGAGATTTTGCGTATGTACGGTGTGTGCAACTGGAGGAGGAGAAGGAGGGTTGAAAATATGCCTTTTTGAGTACGTACTATATGGATGAGCCCTCTGCCGTACGAAGTAACGTAGGGTGGTCTTAGGTAAGACCTTGACTGCTGCGTTACCTTGATGCCTCATCGGCCAACGTGAACGTCACGGTTCATGAACAATGTTTATCCTAGGCCTTCTCTGGGGGAATTCCCCCCAAGTTTCAAAATCCCCCCATTTTTTATATGTTGGCTGGGGGTGTGAAAATTTCCCTCCTCCAAAGTGTGGAGACTCAGACCTTGTCCCCCCAAACATTTCAAAATCCCCCAATGTCAAGGTGACTAGAATAAACACTGGTTGATGAAGAACCGAAGGTTATAGCTTAGCGGTATTTAACGGACAGACACTTTGCGTGACTCCCATTAACTCGATCATCCGCAATCTTAGTCCACAGCTGACCGCCAGTTTTCCGATGGATTTCCCTCTGAAGAGCTGACCAGCAGCAGATGCATCGCATCATCATGTCGTCAGCGTATAATGACTATAATCCTGGATACGAACCTAGTGAGTGCGCACACGATCATTGCTAACTTTAGCGCACCTTCGGAGTGCTGCGTTTCTTGCATTTGGTTCACGGTTTTTCTGACAGATGGTGACATAAATCCGGTCGTTGAGTAACTAGCAATCGCGGTGGAGTGCGGGAGATAGATGCTGATAAATGGAAGAGAGAAGACACGAATTAAGCAAGAAGAGATGCGGAGGACAGTGATAAAGGAGGTTGATCGCAGTTGAACTCCTCCTCCTCCTCCTCCTCCGATGGATGGGTGGGTGGGCGGGTGGGCGGGTGGGCATTTGGAGGAAAGCAACTCAATGACCATTCGTCGTTTGTCTTGCTATTTGTTTTTCCTTCGACTTCTCTGCTTATGTTAAACTGATGATAAAAGAAAATGGACGAGAAAGTCCAAAGCACGGAGCATATAGCAAGACAACAGTCACGCAAAGATGCAGGCCTCCTGTTCTTCTGGATCCCTCTTTAGCTCTCTCTCTCTCTCTCTCTCTCTCTCTCTCTCTCTCTCTCTCTCTCTCTCTGCATCTCTCTGGAGTCTGGATCCCTCTGCATCGCTCTGGATCCCTTTGTATTCGTCTGCAGTCTGAATCTTGTCTTGTTCTATTCTACTCTCATCACTTCCTGTCTCACTCATATCAACGTTTCACTGTCTGAAATCCTCCTATTTCGATTATTTACTTCGCACTCTGAGTAACAGGCAAAGCAGAACAGAGATAAACAGAGAGAGATAAAAAGAACAGACAGATAGACAAACAAACAGACAGACAGAGACAAACAAACAGACAGACAGACAAATAGACAGACAAATAGACGGACAAACGGACAGGCAAACAGATAGACAGACAGACAGACAGATATATAGATAGATGGACAGATACACTGTATATAGAAATAAGAACAAAGAACAGCGAAGGAAGTAGAATGCATGGAAGAAGTAGTGTTAAGCTGAAACGCAAGAAGAGAGAATAATAAAGATGAAAGACATCGGATGATGAACACACTGTCTGGAAACAAACAAAAGCACAGGAGAGAAAAAGATGAAGAAACGAAATACGACCGACTGTCAATACGAAGTAAAATACAAGAACTGCCAGTCGGTGAATGCAAACAACTTCATATTCTGTATATATGATCGGAATATACGAACATCTAAGAAACATTTGCCAACGCAAATCTGCATTCCATCTATACATACAATGGGAGCGTCGTGTTGATTTACTGTATTAAAGGGTGTATGTACATGTAAGGTTTGCAGTTTGCGCGTAGTTCTGAAAATGTAGCTGCGGACGATGCTAGCCTATAATAGGCTACTTGTATTGTGTGTGTGTTGTTATAATTAATTATACATACAGAGAAGGCAAACGAGGAAGAGGAAGACCCAGAAAAAAGTGGACAGATAACATCAAAGAAGACTTCGACAGATATCAAATGACAATAATAGATGGAATGAGTTTAACAACGGAAAAAGATAAATGGAAAAGTTTTGTGTCTAGCTATTGTTGTTAATGCAGTTAATGAGTTGGCAGAAAGCAACTATGATGATGATGATGATGATGATGATGATGATGATGATAATAATAATTAATTATATTATCAATTGAAGCACTGCATTATTCATTCGCAAATTGACGGCGTCTGTCATTAAGTTTATTGGTAAGCATATTAATGTAATTCTGCCATTTTTTTGAAAAATCGTTATGGGAAAGAACAACAGTTTGAACTGACTACAGTAGGCTACATAGTCCATTGTGGGTTGTTATTATTAATCACATTCTCATAGAACAGGGGTGGCCAACCTTTTATGACAAAAGGTCCATTGTAAACATTGATCAGCATGCGTAGGGGCCGCATGTTTTGTTGCCCATTGCACATTACTAGTGTCTTCAGCAGTAGTAAGCTAACAGTCACTGCAGTCCAGTAGCGGTAGTAAAACTGGTAACAGTTACAATTAAGCAGCAGTTTAAACCTACTACTTTACTAAATTAAGCACAAGAACTAAAAGTCTTACTCGTGACTCAATGTTGTAGCCTATGAATAACTAGGAACAATGAAATGTATTTAGAAAGATGCCTTACTACTCCGGGCCGCCAATTAGCAGCCAGCGGGCCGCACGCGGCCCGCAGACCCCCCGGCGTATAATATCGATTCTTGTCGGTGACATGCGGATGGCATTTTTTCAAGCTGTTCAATGCATCCATTGCTGAATAACCTCTGTTTATTTGTAATCGATCACTCGACTCGTTTCTCTTCAACGTTTTCCGCGCGGCAGACAAAAAAAAGAGGGAACGCTGTCGGCATTTTTCTGCCACAACAGAAGAGTTAGTTGTTAATGTCTTTATGCATTATTCATAGAGAGGATGGGCAGAACCGGCGTAAATATCGATGCTATAGTTCTTGTTTGCGTTTAATAAAAGACATATTGTACATACTGTATACCGCGTGATACGCTCTGGTTTGTGGAAGTTGGGGGCCGACCGGGGGGCGGATAGGCGTAGAAATCATATCTCAGACCAGATCATCCTGGGGGGAGTACGTCAAAAGATGATCAGCCATTACAGATGAACCACTGTCCGTTCTGTCCGATCACCCCCCCACCCACCCACCCACCCACCCACCCATCCACCCACCCCGTCTATCACATACCGATGATCTATAAAGACTGCAGTCATTCGATCCGAAACAGATTTCACTCGATGGAATTGGAAGACGGCGCTTGGGGGTGGGGGCTAGGTGAGGTGGGAGGCTTCAAGTGTCGCCCTTGAACTGGAATCAGGGGGGAGAGGGGGACTCAGTCGACGAAGGCAATGCCAGCCGCCGACATCAGCGCGCTAGATTTATGCGCCAGTCGGAATGCATTGATTAGCGCGCCGCTTAGACTCAAATGGCGGGTCCATGCATAATTCACGGGTTTCAAGCGGATGAAAAATGCTTCTAGTTCTTCTTCGAAGTGCTGATGATCGTCTTCCTCTCTTCGTCACCGTGCATTTATAGGGACCGATGTAGCAACATATCCAAAGAGCCACGAACTTATGTGTTGAATAGAAACCTTTGTAGGGAAAGATTTGTGGGGGGTAAACCCTTTAACCCTCGAGGAATGAAAAAGGGTTGTAACGTCCCATTAACAATCGTTAACTTTGCGTAATGTCACGTGCCAGGGAACAGATAAATTCCAGATCGTATGGTACAGAAGTGTGCAAACGTTTGGAATTGACTTCTCTTTGTGCAATTAATTTTTTAATTATTTCTACAACTATTTTGATTCACTGCGTCGACTTGAGAAATAGAGGAAAATGAACAGTAGAAAATACATAGAAAAAGGTAATGCATATAAATAAAATAGAGGAAGAGAAATATAAAATAAGAAGGCGGTTTCGGAATTGTTTGCACATTTCTGTACGTTTTATAGCGTCTTTCTTGGAGCTTCTGTTCCAGTTTTGCTATAACATAAAAACCTTTGACCATTATTCGTAACTGTGAAAGTCTTAACTATCAGGGGTCCTGGCTAAGGATGTTGCACTTTAATATGCCTCGAGGGAGTCGAGGCACTCCACGCCTCGCCACTTCTGACGTTCAGTCTATGATCGACTTTAAGTCATCGCGCCACGTCTTCTGTAATCTGGTTCCACAGCGGAATCTTCGCTGGTTCGATAGCTCATCGGCGTATGGGCTGCGAATTAGAGACACGTAAATAAGCGTTACATAGATTCACAGGATTTTGTCTATAGTTCTCTTAGCTACCTGGCCACAAATACTTTCTATTTGCAAAACACCACAGTTACGGAAACATTGTATTTAGAGTCTATAGTTCACCGTCCGTCATTCCCTCGGCCCACTCGAGGCAATTTTAGCGGATGTCACTTGCACTCGCACTTCCCTGCTGTTCCGCGAGATTTACTTTAAACACGAAAAGGTTGGAAGGAAAAGATGATTTGCATTTTGCGCTACTCTTTTTCAAGATATATACGTTTATCTAGAGACGCTTCCGTTGTTTCGTTACAGTGACCGTGATTGCTATATCGTACTGTACATGAAAACAGAACGCATTTTATACACGGAGTCGACTACTTTGCAAGTGAATGCTCGTCTTTACAGGATCACGAAAAAGCTATAGCGCCTAACAAATGAATGGTCAAAGTGTTATAGCGTGATTTAAAGCGGCTTATAGGAGGCATTATTGCCTGCGCGAAAGCCCCACTAGGGGCGCTAACGGGGCCTGAACCTCGCTTCTACTGCTAGAGCGCATAAAACGGCCATCTTCCGCCACTTTCACAGAATCGATTATAGCGACCGTTAGCTGGATGGACAGCGATAGAGGATCATAGACGTGCCATCATTTCTGATCCACCCGATGATGATCTGTACGATCACATAATAAGAAGCCGGACGCTACCGTGTCCACCATTGAACTGTGAGTTGCGATGACTTTCAATAATGAAGACATCGGAAGATGTAAGTATCGGCGGAAAACGCGAGAAGAGATGATCAACCAGTGTTTTATACAGGCCTGTTATAGGAGGGAAGATTCCCCAAAAAAACACCAAAATCCCCCAAATCTCAGCACTTACAAAAATTTTGCATTGAACTGTGTATTTTCCCCTCCAACCAAGTCGATCCCCCCGAAAGCTTCAATCCCCCTCCAAGGCCTGGAGTCTGGATAAGACACTGTGATCAACTCAGTAGAAACACAAGACTATTTATATGTCCGACTAAAACTCGATTACGGTTTTTTTGTAAAGTAAAAAATCGATTGGTTGTCTGCGGGTTTTCTATACCCTGGTAGTGACTGCGTCTCATTTCGCCCAGTAAGTGCCCCGTAGTTAGAGGTATCGACGACTACGCTGATGATGAAAAGTAACTGAAGCTAATTACCGCTGAATTCTTCACAATAAGCATCCTCTGTAAAGTCTCGAATTAGTCCAAATACAAGATACCGAGGAAACACGGAACACAGAAGACGAAAGCTCTAAGGTACTATCTGCTTCACAGACTTCACAATGGAGAAGATTGATACGGAGACAATCGGTGGAAAGAGCCTATAGGAGACCATTGCCATCCGATGTGCACCAAATTCAAATGCACGACAGGAAATCTGAAGAATCCTTGCTCAGACTCGTTTCAGCTGAGTGGAGTCTTATGCCATTTATAACAGAGAGGCCTCATTCGAAGGTCTTTCTCGTATAAATGGTCTCAACGCTCTTTCATTTTCGAGTCTTTCCCTTCACTTTCTCATTCCTTCTCCATCAACGTTCCTATTCCTCCTCTTCTTGCCCTTCCTTATAATACCCTTAATCATTCCTCAATTTACTGCACTTCAGACCCCTTTCCTCTGCCTCTGTCTCTCACTCTGTCTTTCTTTCTGTCTTTCTGTTTCCGTCTCTGTCTCTCCTTCTATCTGTCTCTGTTTCCGCCTTCTTGTCTGTCTGTCTCTCCCTCTGTCCTCTATATTGTCGTTCCTTCTTTCCCTTTCTTCACAATCTTCCTTTGTCAGAGTGTTGTATAATGAATGGTCTACTGCCGTATGCCGTGGAATCCAAGGTCTGTCTCTGTTCCGGAGCAGCCCAGTGGCTGATTGGAGACAAAGTGCCTGCAAAGCTTTACATTTTAATAAATTGCTCGTAATGAAATATGCGGTTGCGAAAATTCGTATGCCGTATCACAGCAGTAACTCAAGACCGATTTTGTTGCTTTTACAAAAAATAAAATGCTCCAAAATTCTGCAAACTCTACTGCTACGTTTTAATCTGCAGTCGACAGAAGAACCCAGCGCTAAGGGAATTGGTTCGTTGGGCTTGAAAAAGGAAGATACGATCGGGGAAATAGGGGCAGCTGCATGCGGCACCAGCCGTGGGTCCGGAATCCCGGAAGATGCTGGAGCAGCCCTTATGTCTTACCTGGGAGAAGCAGACAGAGGGAGCCGATGGAGGAGGAGGAGGAGGAGACGAGAAACTCGGCAGCATCCAGTTCAGCATCAACTACGACCCGAAGGAACTCGTCCTTACCCTGAAGGTCATTCGGGCCGTCGACCTTGTGGCCAAGGACATGTCGGGGACCAGCGATCCGTACGTCAAGATCATGCTCCTGCCGGACAAGAAACGGAAGCTCACGACGAAAATCAAACACAAAAACCTCAATCCTCGGTGGAATGAAAGTTTCGCATTCGAAGGTAAACAACTTCGTCGTCGTCGTCGTCGTCGTTATCATCATCATCGTCGTCGTCTTCGTCGTTGTTGTTGTAACCATCGATTTATTCGTTTCGGAAGAAAGGTTTCTTAGTTTCTTTCTTAAATACATAAAGACGAAATGTCGTGAAATCGGGACTCGAGAACTGTGCTGCAGGAGTGTCATTTGGGGAGAGGGCAGGGGCCATGGCCCCTCAAGGAAATGAAGAAATAATGTACTTTTTAAAATAAATAAATGTTCAATGTGCCAAAATTTGCCAAAATTGCCAACATTTGCCAAAAATT
Source organism: Metaphire vulgaris (assembly GCA_018105865.1). Taxonomy (NCBI): domain Eukaryota; kingdom Metazoa; phylum Annelida; class Clitellata; order Crassiclitellata; family Megascolecidae; genus Metaphire; species Metaphire vulgaris. The sequence goes on from CM030834.1 coordinate 17,652,060, forward strand.
ACCTCCCCTCAAGAAAAGTGTGAAATTACGCTACTGCTGTGCTGATGAATGAAAGTCCTAAATAGCTTAGGCATACATTATTATGCGATTGAAATTCCATGACTGATAACTCTTTAACGTCCTTTATTGACATGACTTGACTTAGGCCTATTGAGCGAGGTCCTTTGGGCTTTTTAGGCCATAGTAGAAATAAAGTCGGCGCTGGCGGAAGGCGGTATTTTCTCACATTTAAAACTGACAACAACACCTTCTTAAAAATTTCACTTCAAACCGAGCGGTCTACAGAGAAGCAGCATTATTGAAGTTTCGTGGGAGTTTCTCTTCTTGCTCCTACTTACCTACCTTCATGCGCATGTCGGTTTTGCGCTATTCGTGTCTATAATATTGTTTCAAAATGCAGTTCGCTCGGAAGATGCAATTTCTTTTTTTCTTGAATTTGTGCGAGAGGCATTTGGCTTACGGCGTTTTACGACTCTATCTTCCGTCCGAATTATTCAGAAATACTGTACGTCTGTTCGTAAAACAAACCCTGGTTGTCGGTAACACATCCGACTATTTTGTCTTGTATCAATCACTTTTATCTCCACGTCAGAGAAATTATGGCAGAAGCTTTTCGTTCCTCGACGACCTCCATTCGTCTAACTCTCGGCGCCAGAAGATTCTCCCTTCTGCAGTTTCTTCGATTCGAACGGCGCGTAGCACTCCGTGGGTCGGCGGCGTCCCTCGGGTCATAGACGCTTTTTCCAGAGTCATGCAACGCAGAGGACGGACATGGTTGCCGACCGTGTGGAGGTTTCATGGAAGAAATCATCGGAAGAAATATGTACAACAAACATCGCCATGGTCTCATAAAATCAATTCTGTATCGCTGTATATAGTGCATAAATCACCCGCTGATGCACGAGCTAACCCTCTGCTTTTCCTCCGTTTTCCTCTCTCCAAATTTCTCCTCCTTCTCCACCACCACCACCACCACCACCACCACCACCACCACCACCACCACCTCCTCCTCCTCCTCCTCCTCCTCCTCCTCCTCCTCAAGTTCTGGCCTTGAGTTCTGTCTAGGTCTGTCGTTTGATTGTCCATCTGTCCGACTACTACCCTCGTGCAAGTACTTGCCTCGCGTCTGGCTGAACAGATGCTTCCGATTAGATGGTGGAGGATGGGGGGCGGGGGAGAGGAGTCAGTCTGTTAGGGGTTTGACCCACGGTGGGCTAAGTGGGGAGTCGAGAGGGGGGGGCACCTGTCTCTCTCGGCATCGCTCGCGCGAGAATATTATTATGTCTGGGCGTAATAACACACAGTCGACGTCGCCGCGTTCGGCTGAAGCCGAATAACAAACGCCAAGCGTTTATGTTATCTACGGTGGTCGAAAACGGCCGTTGCGTTGTCCGACATCGTGCCTTTATATGACGAGCCGCGATCGCTCGGATCCAGACGATTCGTATCTGCGATAGCATCTGGCGCCGAGAGGGATTAATTTCTTCGAAGAGGTGGCTTTGAAAACTAACAGCGAGACTAGATTTGAACGACCGACAGAGACTTTTTGCGGACAGCTGACCGGCGTCTCCGAACGAATGCGATCTAAATACAGAAGCGTCTCGTTTTTACGCAGAGCGACGGCAAATTCTGTCCTGAATGCTATTAAGGCGCCGCATCTGTTGAGTTTTTTTTTTGGTTATGACATTCTGACGCGTGTTTGCTCAGGGCGTCTTTATGCGTCTTTTCTGGGCCATGTTTTAGTCTTGGGAAACCGAATAGTCTGGCAGAAGATGGAGGACGAAGAAGACGGAAGGAAAAAAATACGAGCTTCGAGCCATTATGCGCCACCGTAGAATGTTCGCGTGGCTTCCTAGGATTTCTCATGTCCATTTTGTTTATAGAAATTAGACGGATGGACGAATTGAGTCCGTCAGAGGTTAGACGAAGGGAAGGAGAAGGAATAGGAGGAGGAGAGAGAGAGAGAGAGAGAGAGAGAGAGAGAGAGAGAGAGAAGGAAGAGGACGGAAATGCGGAGGTCGCGGGGTCAATTGCAGATGACCCTGGTAATTGTGGGGTCAGATTCCTGTCGATGGGCGGATTTTTTTGATGAGCGGACTTCTTAAACGCGGAGCAACACAGATAGTGCGGTGAGTTGTTGTAGTAGTTGTTGGTCTGTTCACAGGCTTTCCCTACAATAAGTTATTGAGTCGAACTCTCTACCTACAAGTCATCGATTACGACCGATTCAGCCGCGACGATCCAATTGGAGAAGTCTGCCTTCCACTCGGCGACCTTGACCTCTCCAAAGGTCAAACATTCTGGAGAACGTTGCAGCCGTGCAAAGGGCACGCGGTAGGTCCAATTGTCCTAATCGATGATAACCCATTAATTTTATTTAGGTCCTATACTTAACGTTTTTCTAAAATTTTTCAAGATGGACCAGGGAAGATGTCCCTCCTCATGGCGGACATGATGTCGATTAGCCATAAAACCATAGCGTGATTTAAAATGACTTAGGAGGCATTACTGCATGGGTGAAAGCTACTAGGGGCGCTAACGAGGCTTGTACATCGCTCCGTCAGCCTACCGCTCCAGCGCGTAACTCTCTGTCATCTTCCACTCTCGATAAATGCCGTCAAGCAAAACAATTGTTCCAGCGTCATTTGGGGGGTAATGCTTGTGCGTACCGTCCGTGGAAAGATAGAACAGCGTGCCAAATTGCACCAGTCTACCCCTCTCAGTTTCCAACAAAACGGGTGCAAGTGGGATAAAATCAAAAACCTTGGGGGTTCGTATGGCGGGCAGGACGACCGGCTAGGCTTTCTTCTGGGGCCAGGCTTAGCTCAACCGTCCGTCGGGGACGCCTAGTCCAACAATCGTTGCGGTTTTCATTCCTCTTAAATTAGATTTGTCTTTTCTGAATAGATTTTCAACAGTTTAACGAATATATGGTTTAAAAGAAGCATTGACTTTAAGAATATCAGCATAGATCTCGTCGTCTTCATTGCTGTCACTGTGGTCCCATTCTAAACAAATACCAACGCCATCATCATAATTATAAGCATAATTATTGACATCATCATCATCATCATCATCATCATCATCATCATCATCATCATCATCATCATCATCATCATCATCATCATCATCATCATCATCATCATCATCATCATCATCATCATCATCATCATCATCATCATCATCATCATCATCATCATGATGTGTGCCAGTTGCCGATGAAGACTGGATGGCGAAAAGCAGCCCCGTCAGACTACAGCTGTAAGAAGGCAAATTGTTCCACTCGGGCATCGCGTGACCGATTGCATTTCCTTTATTTAGCGCCGCGTTCTCCCCCTTTAGCTTCGCTCTGCATTGCTCTGTATTCGAAGTTCGCGCGACGATAATTTCAAAGCGGAAATTCCATTGACGAGAAACCCCGACGTCGTTAACAGACGACGTCGACGACGACGACGAACTGCGTTCATAACGCCTTAAATATGACGATACCGATTGCACCGCCATCATCGTCGTCAGCCGTTTTTATTCTCACTTTGAGATGCTTGGAACCTGACGCAAAGTGCACCGTTTTAGTACGCTGCACTCAGTCAGCGTATTTGTCGACCTAAATGGCCGCGATAACACGATTAGACAAACGCTGTATCAGATCTCCATTTGACGCCCGTTTGTTTTCAGTTATTGAACCGTAACATTAATTGAGGACGATAATAATAAAAGTGGGCTACTGAATGAAAATGGAGGCGTTTACTTCCTAACAAGGAGCTTCGTAAATATTGTTCCACGATTGGAAAACCCACGATCTTAGCAGCCTCCGCTTTTGCAAATACGTCGAGAGAATTAATTGTTTGTTGCTGTTTCAACTGCTGTCATGCACGTGGTTCTTCTCGTCTCGTGATTAGTGCGGTTTATTTTAGGGCAAACTGGGCGAACTCTTGCTCTCTCTAAATTACCAAGCCAATGTTGGAGTGATTTCCGTCGGAATAATAAAAGCCAGAAACCTCAAAGCCAAGGACATCAACGGACTGTCAGGTAAGTCAATTGTCCACTCCACGTAAAAACACGACTAGGATCTTCCGCTGTTTCGTCGTTTCATTTGCTTCTCCGATGAATCTTGACTTACTTACTTAACACAGAAGATCGTCGCATGCTATATTCTTCGCCCAACGTCATTCCAGTTTTGCTCATTCTCGATGTCATAGGGATTTCAAAATACTCGATTTGCAACCTCTATATATCTTCAACTGTGAAATGGAGTCTTTTTGATTCTTTCCGTATGATTGATGACTGATGCCCTGGGCAGTATGAAAAAAGCGGAGCCACAGTAATTTATTATATCGAGTGATTGGTCGATTATTCTCTCGTGTGAATTTAGATTAATATATATATATATATATATATATATATATATATATATATATAGACCTATATATATATACAGACCTTAAAAATTCTCAAAGATCTTCGATTCAAATAGTTATCTCCTCTGCTTTGCCATCATTGCCATATATACAGTATACTATATATAGTACTTGATCATGCACTATATATCAGACGTCTATACCTTTATATAATCCATAACGGGATTCCACGATGAGATATGCCAGAGGAAAATGTGAACATCAGAGGCGCAGGGACCGGGAGTATATCGGTATATATATATATATATATATATATATATATATATATATATATATATATATATATAAATGTATATATATATATAATTATTTTCTATAACGGTGTTCCGAACTTTTTTATTCCGAATTTTATAAATTTTTAATTTATAAAATTAAATTTAATTATTTTAATCATTTTTATAGCTTTTCCAGGCTGTGACTGATATAACTTATGATCTGTTAACTTATATTACAGAATTTACAGAAGATGCGTTCCGGCGCCTTTTTCTATAAAAAAGCATTGTATATATATATCCCAGATTGTATATTGGAGGATATATATCCTCCTCCAATATAATACCCCAATCCAATTCCTGGTTGCGCCCCTGTAGAAAATGCTATTTTCTCAGATCCGTACGTGAAGATCTGGATGGTGCACGACGGAAAGAAGGTGGACAAGAAGAAGACGGAGATCAAAGAAAGAACCTGAATCCCGTCTTCAACGAGACGCTGATGTTCACCGTTCCGTACGAGAAGATCCGCCAGACGAGCCTCGTCGTGTCCGTCATGGACTACGACCGGATGGGACGCAACGAGCCGATCGGTCAGATCGTCCTCGGCAACAAGAGCGGTCCGACGGAGGTCAAGCACTGGAACGAAATGTTCGCCAAAAGCAAAACGGACGTCGTCAAGTGGCACATCCTCAAGGACTTCAGCTAAACCGCCCGCCGACCGACCGACCGACGACGCGGGACGGCGGCGGCGGCGGCGGCGGCGACGTCGACACGGCAGAGTAACAGGAGACATCCATCCAAACGAACCCACCGACCCATGGCGGACGCATCCGTGCACACATACTGTACATTCCAACGGGCGTAAACGGATTGTTGTGTTGTTGTTTATACTTGTTGGCCAGTGTATGCGCACGCAGGCGGCGGCGTGAAGCGTCGATCATTTGGCGAATATGCTGTTTTATGAGCACGGGCGCATGCACAAAACAACAAATCCCGACCTCTTCCGAAGACAATAATACGCCCCCCCCCCGGCTAACTTATGACCGTTGTTGAGGTTTAGTGCCGGGGCAGAACGACGCAGCGAAGAAAGAAGCAGGAGGACACGGAGGAGGAGAAGGAGCAAGAGGAGGAGCAAGAGGACAGGAGAAACACACACACACACACACACACACACGCGCGCGTAGGCACACAGTCACGCATATGACCGACGTGACGAGGCACGAGTCAGGATCAGTTTGCGTTCAGTTCTTCTGTCGCTTCTTCGGCGCTCCAGGTTCTGTCACGACTTTTAGCAGCGGTTGCCAGCGAGCGATTCGTTATTTTCTATTTTAAAAAGTCCGCAGAATGTTTTGTGCTTTTTCTGGTATTTCTGTGAACCTTCAAAACGACGTTTAACGTCGTGTGTGCGTGTGCGTATGTGTGTGCGCGTAGCTTTGTCAATGGCTTTTCCGACCATCGGTAGTGTAGCAGTCAATTCGTACCGTAGTCTCTGTAGTACCCGTGCGGTTTGTTTGTTGGCTTGTCTTCAGGGGCGTAGCCAGGAATTTGATTGGGGAGGGGGTATAAATATGTGTGGGGGTATGAATCTTAACTATAAACAACATGAACTATATAAATCAAATAAAAACTTCAAGGTAGACTTATTTTGGGGGGTATATATATATATATATATATATATATATATATATATATATATATATATATATATATATATATATATATATGCCCCCCCCAATCGCTACGCCTCTGCTTGTTTCGTTATTTAAAAAAAACAGTGCGTCGGTTTTGTGAAAGATTATTTATTTTTTCCGTCGTCTCAATTATAAATGTTGACATTAATAATTAATAATTATCATCGTTTTTATGGATGGATGTAAATTATAATAATGGTGCTTTGCATTGTACGTCACGCAAAGCTCGTCGACAACTGAAATAATATGACTACTAACGAAGCGCATTCATTTCCATGTCGATTTATTTTCAAATGTTTAACTGTGCGATATGTTGGTGATATGTGCTGCTCTTTAGAAAGGTGTTTCGCTAGAATTAGCATTTCATAATTATTTTAGCGGTTAAAAAGTCCATTATTCAAAGGATCAAATCAGGGCCGGCCTTAGGCACAGGCAAAGCAGGCAGTTGCCTAGGGTGCCAAGATCCAAGGGGCGCCAATCCGTGCCATTATTGCCAAAAAATTTAATTACAACGCCTATTTTCATTTAAATTTAGAACGTTAGCTTATGGAACAGATTAAATAATAATTAATCAAATAATTAATTAATTAATAATTAATTAATCAAATAATAATTAATCAAATAATCAAATAATAATTAATCAAACAATAATTATTGTTTGATTTCACTGCACTTTTTCAATTAATTCCGATTCAATTTGTATGTCGAACTCTGTAGTAGTAAGTAAGTATCTGTAAGCCAATATTACATATAGCTGTAGATTCTCTAACGCTGGGAAATATATCCATGTTTTATGCATAAGCCAAAGTTAGTGGTCACGTGATTATCTAACCAGACGTGATAGTTAATCTTTGCTTGCTAATTGCAATTTAAACATAAATAAAAATTTAAGAAACTAAAAAAACTTCAAATTAAGTCAAACTCGAACCCTATGATGAAGCATCACAAGTTATCGGGTGCTCAGACTCGTAAGAAAAGAAAGTAAACACTAAACAGAAGAGAGCGTCAAAAAGGAGAAAGGCTGGCTTCCGAGTTATTTAAAAAAATTAACGTCACTCCAGCTGCTGGTGCACAGTCGTCTGCTCGTAATTAAGAAACCGCGACTTTGTTTTGATAATCTGAAGTTGAATACTAAAAGCGGTATGATAGTAAAAGCAAAACTTTATTTAAAATAACTCTGTTCTAGCGCAATGTATTGGCTGGTTCATCATTGGGGTGGGGGAACCGTGACGTCACAGGGGGTCCGAGTGGGGAGAAGCAGAGAACTCCAAAATATATGCTTTGCCTGGGGCGCCATTTTGTGTAGGGTCGGCCCTGGATCAAATATAGTCCAAACTCCAAAGTTCAATCTGTCTCAACTCATTTTACGAGATTATATCTATGCTACCGTCACAGCACCCAAGAGACCTTTTTCAATAGATTTTCTAATAGAAGTCTGCAGTCTTAGGCCTATATTTACCCTGTATGTCTAACATGCCCTAAGTCTCAATGTGAAAAGACTTGATAGTCAGTACCCACTAGAGGTTGACGACAATCAGCTGGTTTAGAACATGCGTCAGCTTGTGTATCAATAATTCATTTTCAGCGGTCAGTTTGTCTATAATAACATTATGTCAAATATGAGTCGTGTATCAAAAGGCATTGCGCGCTTACAGCATGTTTAACAATTGCGTCCGATTCTGCTGCTTGTGTCGCTATATTTGGCCAGAACAGCGCAAAGAAAATAATAAATAATGTCATTGTTTTCTATGTTCGAAGATACTTTGGGCCTACATCTGCTTAACCAGCGACTCAGCGAGTTGCAAACTAATGACAGAAGGACCTGCGATGGTCCGTCTTTGCCGTAATGCCACTGCAGTCTACTGTATCTCTCTGTTGTAACAGAAAAGACGCTCGTTCACCAAAACTAAAACTTTAACTAAAGATGAATCGTCGGCAAAAGAATTCTTTTGCCAACGATTCATCTTTAGTTAAAGTTATTTTAAAATTAAGAATAATTGGTCTGTTGTTTTTCATATCTAATTATCAGTCTCATCTCTCGGTGCACCATTCTTTATCAGTGGCTTTTAAATCTCCAGAAGTTGGACTCGTGGCCCCCAAATGAAAAATTGGCATAATTTTGCCAACTTTGATATTCCTCAGCAATTTTCCTCTTAAAAATTTCGACGATTTAAATTTCATTGTTCATATTAATTAATTATTCATTATTCGCTATGCGCCAATCTTTGTCTAGCTATACGTTGACTAGAAGGTGAAAGGGGCATTCTTTTGTGCTGAGATCAATCCCAAAATTAATTGTGTCTCAGTTATTGTCGACAAATCGCGTTTGCACAAATCTGACGACTGGTTGTAGCGCCCTCTCGTAGCTACGCCAATAATTGTCACTATCGTAACTCCCAAACATTGTCACAATGTATCCATTGCCTATGGAAGAGATGGTAAAATTGGAGACAGTCTAACGGTCTTACTACTGCCATGACTTGAAAAATGCTGGGTTTACCTAAACATTCACACTCAAAACGGAAGTTCCTAGTTCATTATTGTCTGCTCAGAACTACTGTAACATTTAATTAGGTAAGAAGGTCTTTTCTGTTGCAGGAACAAAACTCTCCATCTCTCTCTCTCTCTCACTCTCTCTCTCTCTCTCTCTCTCTCTCTCTCTCTCTCTCTGTCTGTGTGTGTGCGCGTGCGTCTATTGGCTTTGCTAATGCCAACTGCCAAAGCTAACTCAAAATACAAAACAATTATGACTACAATTGCAGACGAAGATAAAGTAACAGAATCTAAATCTGTTTTTATTTATACCGTTACAATTTTTCTGCTGATGATAGCCTCGTAGAAAATGCCTTTCGGTTGTTATTCGACGCCGACAAGTGTTGCCACTGACTGCTGCTAGGCAATTGTTCGTAGCTTTTTTAACGTCGAAAACTAACTGATGTCGTTCGTAGACGATGATTCAGCGATGAGAGATCTCTCGTCGTCGGTTGCACGCTCTCGTTCTAAAGCTCCAACGTCCACTTCCATTGGTCTGCAAAGGCGTTAAGAAAAAATTCAACAGTCTTCACTTAAAATCATTTAAAATTCAAATGTCCATCAAAAGTCACATGTTGACGAACGATAGGACGATTTTCAAACCATCGGGTTTGACTGTTATCTGTAGAGCGGTCGGTCTGTTTCAAAAGAACTGAAACTCATCCGGTCTTTGACTCTTGTTCACATGCCTAATAAATAAGTCTGCTTTCTCTGCATTTGCCGTTTTTTTGGCACAAATTCGAAGGAGCTAATTTAATTTCTAACGAATCTAATCTAAGTCTAATATAGCCTAGTTTCTAAGAACGTCATGAACATTTAATTATTAGTGAACGGTCAAACTGTAAGAATTATTATTTGCGTGTTTACCTAATCAATCGTGTAGGCCTAATAAACGAATTATCAGGCCGATACAACTGTGTCTCTGGCCACGTTGTTCGCGGACAAAACAAAAGCATCTGTACAGCTATCGTGGGATCAAGGAGAACAACAGTCTGTCTGACGAAAGCCTGATAATTAATTATAATCGACTAACGATCTGTCGTAGAGGACGATTGCAGTTATCATGACGACGATGGATCCGATGCTAAGCCACGTGCTCAGGCCGACATGCGGCTGCCATGAGAACGGCTGTTCCACGAACAGAGTCCAGAATAGGAAGATGATCGGAGTGCGCACCGTCTGCAGAAAGCAGACGACAGACGCAAGAAAATGTCGACGTCATAATAAGTAAATAAATAAGTAAATAAGTAAGTAAGTAAGTAAGTAAGTAAGTAAGTAAAGTAAGTAAGTAAGTAAGTAAGTAAGACGAAATTTCTATAGCGCTGCCGTAAAGCTTGGCGCAGTGCACCAGCTTATATAGTAGCGCTATAATATAGGCCTATTACCGAGAGTGCAAATGCGTGGGTCTTAAATTATTTTCTACAGCGAACGGGGCGAACCAGACTACTAAAAATTAAAATAAACGCTCTGAAAGAAAAGATTTTCTCATTGACTGAAGCCATCGCCTTTTACATACTTTTGTTTCAGCTGTACGAGTTACGACAACTCACTTATGGGTACAGATCGACAATTAAACAATAAGTTAACTACGGCATGTATTTTTGTGGTTCAAAACTGGAAATCTGTAGAGTTCAATGCATGATGGGTGAAACATAATGGTTCTCAGACCCTACTGAACCACTCTAAACCTTGTTGTTATTATTATTATTATTATTATTATTATTATTATTATTATTATTATTATTATTATTATTATTATTATTATTATTATTAGAATTAGAATTAGAATTAGGATTAGGATTATAACGATTATGTACACTGTAGCCAGGGCTGGAAAATAGAGTTTTTAGAGTTTTTAGGTTTTTAACTAAGGTTTTAATGTTTGGCATGTCAGCATCTATAATAAACCTTTCCCTATATTCTTGTCACATATCAGAGCCTATAAACCTGTTCTTCTCAAATAGATGTTCTGCTGTCTGTAGAGAGTAAGAAACATTAAAGACATTAAAGATGAGTTTTCATTTTTCTATTTATAGACCAAAGAACATAAAAACCAAAATTTGGACTTTTTCAGGTTTTTTAGGTTACAAAAAAACAAGAAATCTAGGTTTTTAAAAACCACGTTTTCCAGCCCTGACTGAAGCGTGCCCCTTAGTCCAGTGTTTTATCCAGGCCTGTTAGGAGGAGATTCCACAAAGCTCAAAATTTCCCCTAAAAATCCCAGCACTGAAAAAATCGTTGCATTGAACTGTGCCTCTTCCCCTCCAGCCAAGTCAAACCCCCCCCCAGGCCTGGAGTCTGGATAAAACACTGTGACCCTTACCATTAAGACCATGACGAAGTTTGCGCCTTCAGAGTGACGCATAAGCCCGGCGAGCGCGATGTTTGCAAAGAAGACGCTGGTGAAGTCGATCCAACCAAGAACGGAGATCGCACCGACACAGTTCGCTCCACCGAAAATGCACCGAAGGTTGAACCACATCCTAGAGGAAATTAGGCGCACTTGAAAGATCCGTTCGCATTTAGACTTGTCGGGCCCTATCAGAAGGAGACAGTGGGGTCACTTGGCGACGTGGACCTCTGCTTTACAAGGGTCCTCAAAATAATAGACCTACATGAATTACAATTACTAACTATAATACTATACATGGTATGTTAATAGTCTAATAAGTCACGAAAAATATAGATTAAGTCTATAATTACTCTCTAGTATACATATCGGATTTTGTGTACCCGGATACCTGTTAAATTACCCGATGGATTCATATTAAGAGTTAGGGGCAGAGGGACGTAAAATATGTAAATGACCGGGGCATCCTCTGAAAGGGACTGAGAAATTATTTTCCCTTTTACGTTTGGATTTTACGGTCAAAGACGTCATTCTGGAGAACGCTTAATTCAAATGAGGGTTTTGAAATGCCAGAGGACACAAAATATTAACTGAAATAAACAATAATGCAATTAATGAAACTAGCTTCATGCTAAGACGTTTTTTTTCTAATAAGCGATGCCATCGCAAGAAGGCGCTCTGCAAAGCATTCACTATTTTAAGGTCAACTGTGGCCAAAATTAGTTGCAAAAATCACAAAGTTTAAGAATTATTTAGACTTAAACATTGGAACATTGGATTGTTTTCAACTACTAAGCCAAGAGGCGGCTTGTGACATAAACAAGCCAAGGCGTAGGCGTAGGTCATAGGTAGTGCGTGAACAACTGCATGGCTAACGGAGAAGAGAACTATTAGGCCTACCATTTGCGTAATGAAAGATTAACGATGCGTGTTGCTGCGATTATATTATTGGGCACAAGACGTCAAAACAATCATTGAGACTGCGAATTGGTAGGACGTCAAGGTTCATTGACTACCAGATGGTGAGGACACTTAACGCTACCTTACTTACTGACATCCGAACTCCCTGAGGGAGTGTGAAGTTCCGACGACCGGCAGAACGTCGAACCAGAAGAGAACCGACAGCGTCGCTACGACGTAGAACGTCCACCAGAAGTTGAAGTAGAAGAGATTGAGCTGCAGCGGTCGGGGAGAGGGATGGGTTGCCGCGGCCTCGGATACCACGCTGTCACGCGACCGATCCGGGTCGCCTTCGAAGCCGTCGTTGATGGCCGTGGTCGACGGAGTTCCGGGAGAGGGGGAGGAGGTCTTTTGATTCTGCATCCCTCGCTCCATAATGGAATTTGCCAACGCATAAGGAATCTGTGTAAGACCATTAGGTTCAAATGTGGAGCGTCATCGTTTTAGCAACGCCATCTTGGGGAGGTTAGAGGCTGTCCATTAATTACGTAAACTAAATAGGGAAAGGGGTGGTTTGAAAAGTTTGACAATTGTTGACATGGGGGAGGGTCAAGATAAATTTACGTAGACAATTTTATTTTCACAATAAATTTAATAAATCAAAGAAAATAGGAAATTAGTCGGTGCATTGATCCTCCATGGTACACACTCGCTCGCCCGTCAACAGCCACGCACCACTTTAATCTTTAAACGGTTCAGTTCTTACCTAGGGAGTCATAGTGTTTTTATTCGATGTAGATTGTAGACTTTGTCGATTGTAGTTCCTCCTTTATTTGTAGAAATTTTAATTTCCATAAATCTATTTTAGCACAAAAGTCAGTCGCATAAAATACTGTCAGATTGTAGAGGGTAAAAATGTTTACAGAATTTCATTAGGGGGTCACTGAAAGTTTGACAGTTGTTGACAAGGGAAGGGGTTAAAAATTGCCTAAAAACTGTTTATGCAGTTAATGGACAGCCCCTTAAGCTAGAATAACTATGAGCATGGCACACGGTCACTGCGAATAATGTTATAGCAAGATGTATTAATTAACTCTGAAAGAAAGCATCTTGATCTGCGTTGCTTGAAAGACTGGTCGTTCCAAGTACAATAGGTTCCATGCCATGCATGGAACTGAGTCTAGAGCTTCAAAACTGAAATTGCTGTGTTCTGTCTTAATCTATAATTTGAACGTTTTTCTACGTATTGGTGGGAGAAGATAATCGATATAAATGAACTATAGACTCTATTGCGTTCAGACATCGACTTATATAGAACACGCGCTAATATTAAAAGAACATTTGAAACTTAGACTCAGCTCCGGACAATGCCTTTTGGGCGCTTTCAGGACCATCAACGAATCCCTTTAAGATCATGTAACCCATGCTTGGGTCAGCGTCGATCCGAACATCAAACGAAGAACGATGACGTTTCTGGACGTCTACTTGAATTGCTGGTTCTGTTGTTGTCCAGTTAAAGTCAGAAGTCCAGCCACTGTAAGTTACTATGTCTCATCAGAATGTCTTTTCAACCAAGTACTGACTTCACTTAAAGACAGCGAATGGAGTAGGCCTAATCGCTCATTAGTCACTGCATACCTGATGATAATACCGTTGTATTAACTTAATAATAATAATAATAATAATAATAATAATAATAATAATAATAATAATAATAATTATTATTATTATCATCATCATAACGATGACGATGAGGAGGAGGAGGAGGAGGAGGAGGAGGAGGAGGAGGAGGAGGAGGAGGAGGAGGAGGAGGAGGCGGAGAAAGAGGAGGAGTAGGAGAATGATGGGAATGATGATCATGATGATAGTTAGACTTGAAAAAGATGCAGATGCCAACACTGGAAGAAACGAAGAAAATCGGCCAAAGGAATCGATCGGCGCCCGTGCTTCCGCCTTCTTTTGGTGCTGATGCTGGTCTTCGAGAGATGGAAAGATGGTCGGAATGAGACAGACGAACTCACACAGCACTACGACGGTGGCACAGATGCCCTTCAACAGAGTCGGCCTTTTTCTCAGAACGATAAACCTATACAGACGAAAACCAAAACCGAAGTTACAGCGAATCGAGAACCAGCGGTCGTTGCATGTTACCAGTGGCGGCTCCACCGGGGGGTAGGGGGGCCCGTGCCCCCTATTGAATGCCTGGTCCCCCAGTGGCCTTCCAGTTGGGACCCTATACTTAATGCTACATACATTAAACAACAAATGGTTGGCCCCCATGATTAGAAGTTGCCACTCCAACGCCCCCCCCACACTTGCCAAATCCTAGAGCCGCCACTGCATGTTACGCATACATTACGCGTATTTACTGTAATCTTCTCATATGACTTTGACTAAGCTTGCCCATAACACGCAAGATTTGACATTTAAACGGCGAGTAACGGGTTGGGAGTAAAGTTTAATCAGAGCTTCTGTTAAAATGAGGTTCGATAAGAGATTCTGTAAGACGACAAATAGTTTTTAGTCGATACGGAAAATTTTAGACCTATTCAAAATAAAATTATCTAACAATTTTATACTTATTTATACGTTTAGGCCTGTACTCTGTTTTATTTCGTTTTTATTATTTCATTATTACAACATTTATATAGGCCTACACTGTATTTTCCTTTATGAAAGTCATTCGATAGACTTGATCGGAATGCAATGGGACTATACTATCTAACGACAAACGTTACTTCGTTTACCTTACTGTAAACTGAATCGGGATAACGCAGTTGACAAGAATTGCCTGAAGATAGGGAGGCGTTCTAGATCCGGAAATCGAATAGGCCATCAGTATGGACGACAGACCCTGACTGGTTCCTATGATGACGAAGTTGCGCTTCGGGTAAGAATGCTCGGCCGGGTTGTGTATCGTCTCAGGCCGGACGAGCAGAAGCACCAGCGAACAGAACCCGAAGACGACGGTCGAAAACGTCCACTGACCGAGAACGGTGAAGAAAGGATTCGGAGTGTGCGAACAACCGTCGGGACTAGACGCGTTGTTGCCTTCTGAGGTAGAAGAAGAAGAAAAAGAAGAAGAAGAAGAAGAAGAAGAAGAAGAAGAAGAAGAAGAAGAAGAAGAAAGAAGAAGAAGAAGAAGAAGAAGAAGAAGAAGAAGAAGAAGAAGAAGAAGAAGAAGAAGAAGAAGAAGAAGAAGAAGAAAGAAGAAGAAGAAGAAGAAAGAAGAAGAAGAAGAAGAAGAAGAAGAAGAAGAAGAAGAAGAAGAAGAAGAAGAAGAAGAAGAAGAAGAAGAAGAAGAAGAAGAAGAAGAAGAAGAAGAAGAAGAAGAAGAAGAAGAAGAAGAAGAAGAAGAAGAAGAAGAAGAAGAAGAAGAAGAAGAAGAAGAAGAAGAAGAAGAAGAAGAAGAAGAAGAAGAAGAAGAAGAAGAAGAAGAAGAAGAAGAAGAAGAAGAAGAAGAAGAAGAAGAAGAAGAAGAAGAAGAAGAAGAAGAAGAAGAAGAAGAAGAAGAAGAAGAAGAAGAAGAAGAAGAAGAAGAAGAAGAAGAAGAAGAAGAAGAAGAAGAAGAAGAAGAAGAAGAAGAAGAAGAAGAAGAAGAAGAAGAAGAAGAAGAAGAAGAAGAAGAAGAAGAAGAAGAAGCGAAACTGTCGGTGATCAGAGCGTGATAATGCTGTCCTGCTGTACCGGAGTCCGTCCTATCCTCCTCCTCGACCGCCGTTATGTTTCCGGCGGCGGTGGAGTTCTTCGAGTGAAAGAAGTCGAGCCACAGCGGCGTGACGATGAAGAAGACGACCCTGCTCGCTATCGCCAGCGCAGCGTAACAGGCAACCTTGGTCCGCGGGTTTTTCAGACTGCATCTGGCACTCCTCCTCCTCCTCATCCTCATCCTCCTTCTGTCTTCACTCGTTTCCTCGTCGCTGGCATTCATCGTTTGCTGCGTGATCCGTCTCCGCTCGTCACAAGTTCGAGAATCTAAAAGAGTATAGACTTCTGTTGGCTGTTAATTAAGCTAACGAAATCGCAGACGCCTATACTTATTACTACATGCCTAGCAACATATAGTTGGCCCCCATGCTTAGAAGTTGTCATCCCAACGCCCCCCTACTTGCCAAATCCTGGAGCCGCCATTGGTCTAGTCCTTGACTGAGAATTTGAGTGAATACTTATATGCCAAGATTTCATTTTACAATACCTTGGGAAGTTGGGAAGTGATAGATCTTTACAATCTAGAATGGAATAGTAACAGTTACTACTAACTAGGCATTGCTGGAATTAACCCATATATGACTAACTTTTTATTTCCTCGCTATATTGAAATATTTAGTCAAATCTGCGCCTAATAGCCTGGAACTAACCTATTTTCTGGAAAATTTTGACGGATCTCCAAACTATGGCCACCCAAATTTCGATCCTTTATAAAGGATGCTAGGCACTTATGGGTGCATAAATGTCAAACTAATACTTCCATGAAGCAGTGTGTGCAAGCATTGTATATTTGCAAATTGTTTGATTTTTCTTAAGAACTTAATGGAAATTTGTTATAAACAAAAAATGCACCAACTGAATCTTCCAAATGTCATGTGTCAGCCATCAATTAGCACCAGGAATTAGCAATAAGCGGTTAGCATCACTCTCGATGAAAGTCAATGAAGCAGGCTTTAGGTTGTAAGCCAACATTGCACTTCAAGGCAAACAAAATGGGCTTTCTTCTTGTAAAGCTGACTTACTTTCTGCTTTTCAATGTATGAAACCAGATGGTCTTTGCCATCATAACGGACACTCGACTGAACCCTTCTGTCTAGAACCATTAGCTGCCCAATCGGTCCTCTAAGTTGGAGTCTCTAAGAATAACACTTGTTATAGACTAACAATATCTCGTCTGAAGGACAGATAATTGAGGCAACAAGAAGTATCTGCAGGTGATAGTTTGTATATGTAATAAGCATTCTGAGTAGCAACATCGACCATCTGGATAAATAGTGGCCATCACACTTCTTGGACCTGAGGGAAATTCTGTAGCAGCCCACATTCTAGCCCATGCGATCCGTGCCTCCCATGTGCAGATTGTAGTAATTGATGGTTGCTGGCTGGATAACTTCTATCACCTTCTTCTGGGCTGATGACCATCTTTTCACTTTCTCAAATGGATGAATGTCATGCAAGTTGGAAGCCATGGTCACAGGGCTGTTGTCGTGCCATTGGTTGATGATAAATTTTCCGGTTGCATCATATATGTAGTCTTTCTTTCATCTTCATGTCAGATGGTGATATAAAAGGGCATCTGTCCGTTCAGTTGACACACAGAGTGCCAGTTGCTCCAATATTCCTGAGAGTGAGGTAATCCAAGAGTCGTGACAATGTGAAAACATTATCAAAGTACAGTCTGTAAGTTGGTCCAGGTGGCAAAGATTTGGTCAAAATTATGACAACTGACCCTCCAAGACCCAGATCTTGGTGTGCCATGGGACCTTTGCTCTGGTAGAGCTCAAACTGTGATGTGATGCATGTAAATCGTGTAAGCCCTTCAGACCAATGGTTGATGTATACTGTATAATGTGTGACCCCAGATATGCCTAGCATCCTTTATAAAGGATCGTACAAATCTGGCGCCTAAAAAATCTTGTGCAGAATATATGATGAAGCTGCCATTGACATGAGTAGTAATAGATGTCAAATCACATTGATGAACTAAATTTAGCTCTTTATGGTTAAATTTTAGAAAAATTACAATATACCTTTTGTCAGCTATAGTTACAGGTGACAAAAACAGCTTTCAACTCTGAATCAAGATTTAAAATGTGAAAATATTCAGAACCAAAACACTTTTCTTAAAAGGTCACTTATTCAGTGAAGTCAATATAGAATTGCAATGCAAAAATTCTTCATTTGCATAAATAAGTAAGTAAAAAATCAACCATCCTTTATAAAGGCTCGTAGGCATATATGGGTTAACTGGAATCGAATGCCTTTGACTTTTCGTCGATGGTGCATGACCTAAGCGGTCCATGACCTACTGTAACTGCCCCATGACCTAATGTTCGGTGACTTAACTGTCCCGTGACCTAATCGTCCGATGACCTAATCGTCCGTGAAGTAATCGTCCTGTCCTGATGTTTTAATGCTGTAGCTCCTATATGATAATAACTCCCCATCCAGGTTTGCACTTTTGCTGTCGACGACTTTATAACAATAATCTTGCAGCAAGCTAAAGATACACTCGCTTATGAACAGCCTGAACAGGTCTTTAGTAGTTAATAGCCTGAACCAGCGTTTTACTCGTGAAGTGAATATCTAACAGCTGAAAATGTAAACTAGGCACATGAAGAGGCCAGAAGAGGCTCTATATTAATGCCTTGTTACACTACATGCAATATATATATATATATATATATATATATATATATATATATATATATATATATATATATATACTGTATATTGTTGTATTTTTAGCGCACCAGTGGTAGATAGATGGAATGAATTGGACGAAACGATAGTAATGGCTACTAGTGTAAATGATTTCAAAATGAACCTTAGTACTAGACCTATAGGATACTACACTGTAGATTCTATGGGCTAAACATAGAGGTTCTCGCACATGGCAGACCCCCTTGAACCACTTTAAGACGCGTGTTGTTGTCGTTATTATTATAACGAAAAGAGGTTTCAGCGCATTCTAGGCCCTAGTAGACCTATAGGCTACAAAGCACTTGAAAATACTAGCTGAAATATTAGGCCTAAATGGCGTTGGTCATAACAATTAGACTCTGTCATTAGAACCATATAGGTCAAGTATAGGTCAATAGGTTCCGATTATGACTGGGTTGGCAGGAATCCACCAGTATCAACACCTCAATGAAATTGGACATAATGCTTTAACACGTTAGAAACCACAAAAATAAACAAAAACGAGTTCTTGCAACATGATATCTTACGTTAAAAAGGTAGGTCCCGTACTCGAGTCCGAGCGTTGGGTTCCGGCGCTTATCTCCGGTCAGCGACGTAGCTAGGTGGTATAAGCCATTAATCTGGGGTAGGTTGTCATTAGGCTATTTTCTCCAGACCCACGTTTTACCTCGCTGCTCCTCAGTTTGCCACCGCCTTCTAGCGCGTAAGGCTGAGTCGACCTTAGGGCTCCTGCGGTCATCGAGCCCGCGACCTTTTGCTCCATCGCCCAACGTCGTTATCACTCGCTGCTAACTTCCCACCCTTTACGTAAGCTGTGTTTAATGTAGGGGGCCGATAGCCTATTTGAGATCCGAATATCGTCCCTTCGAATGGAAATTTGCTGATTATCGTCATTTTTGTCTCGTGCGTATTTCGATGTCAAATAAGCCCTGCCTATGTGGCAGTGTAGCAGACCCATAATTATTTGCTCTACTAGCTTATGCGTAGTAAGCCTGTATTTGTTCTACTTATGCAGTGCAGGCTACAGATGACGCTAGTCTGCCTCCACCGGCGTTCTATCGCAGATGTAGGTTCTTCCACATTGCATAGCACTGCACGCATACTAAATCTGTGGCATACTAATGTTGTGACATCATCTTAGTCTAAGAAAAGCTACTGACCTGCTTACGAATGGCCGAGGCACACGCTTCTAGACGTTTCACAAGCCGATATTTTAAAAAGGATAGATTGACGCCAGCATACAGATGTTGCGATCAAGCAGTGACGTGTGCCGCCTGATAGGCCTGCGATCATCGAGTCAATGCTTATCAGCTGCCCTACGTTGTGATCCAGAGAAATTACTTATCACTCGATGTAGGCCCTGGCATTGACGCGCAGTTCCGGTCAAAAATTTGACAAATGGCATGAATTGGAGTCAGCGGTCAGAGGCGGATCTAGGGGGTGCAGGGGGGGTACAGATGTCCCCGGGCGCCGAGGTGAGGGGGCGCCAAAATTGGTTTAAGGTAGGGAGTTACGCTACGGGTGACGCCTTTTTTGCTTGTCAGGGTATTTGCGAAGTTGAATAATGGGACGCCAAATGGGCAAAGCGGCACCCTTTCTGGCTTCTTAGGATTTTCGTCAAGAGGCCCTGGCATTGACGCGCAGTTCCGGTCAAAAATTTGACAAATGGCATGAATTGGAGTCAGCGGTCAGAGGCGGATCTAGGGGGTGCAGGGGGGGTACAGATGTCCCCGGGCGCCGAGGTGAGGGGGCGCCAAAATTGGTTTAAGGTAGGGAGTTCCGCTACGGGTGACGCCTTTTTTGCTTGTCAGGGTATTTGCGAAGTTGAATAATGGGACGCCAAATGGGCAAAGCGGCACCCTTTCTGGCTTCTTAGGATTTTCGTCAAGTTGAGGGGGCGCCATCAGTATGTTTTGTCCCCGGGCGCCGGACACCCTAGCTCCGCCTCTGAGTCAACGCCGCCTTGTGGAAATGTGCGAACGCTTGCTGGTATGTATCGGTTAACCGTGTGTCTGCCTAACTCACTAAGATCACATCCATGATCCTGGTGGAAATGTTTGGACACGCTTGCATTCGATGAGCCTCTTATTATGTATAGGCCATAGGACTAACTTTTATCGTTGTTTCATTCAAATGGCACGATTGAAATTGCTGACTACGACAGTTTCCAGCGTTCTTCCTGTCATTGCAGTTCTAGAACTTGGCAACGAATTTCGCGACAAATAATAATAATAATAATAATAATAATAATAATAATAATAATAATAATAATAATAATAATAATAATAATAATAATAATAATAATAATAATAATAATAATAATAATAATAATAATAATAATAATAATAATAATAATAATAATAATAATAATAATAATAATAATAATAATGGCAGATCTTGGTCTGCTAGACTCATTTAAGACTTAAGTTCTTACACTTCCTATTCGAGTAGCACTTTCTGTAAGTTAACATTTGTTGGCATTTTACAGGCATCAAGAGCTTCAACGCAGAGGCGGCTCCAGGATTTGGCAGGTGTGGGGGCGTTGGGGCGGCAACTCCTAAGCATAGGGTCAACCATTTGTTGATAGGTATGTAATAGTAAGTATAGGGTCCCAGCAGAGGGGCCACTGGGGCCAGGCATTCAATAGGGGGGTATGGGTCCCCGGGCCCTCCACGTGGAGCCGCCACTGCTTCAACAGCCGGTACTGTCTTCAAAGTCCTCTAGTATCTGTTACTCGACATGTCTCTTAGCTTCGCCAATAACTAGTAGGCATAGATTGCGTAAGTTTGGAGCGTGAGATATTATGCGAAGACTTATTCTAGATCATAAATTTAGTTTTTAAAACTTAGTCTGGTTTCGGCAGAGTCTTACAAAAACTCAAGTTGGTTGAGATTTTATTGGAACGCGGTGTAAAGAACATTGGATGTAGATAGACAGACAGTCTGCGGTCTAAAAGCCGACTCGATTGAACCTTGCCGTTCATAGTTCAAAAGGTAATTTCAGCGGTTCATAAATTAACGGATATTTGTAGGCGGTTAAGAACAGTACTAAAGAATATTCGGTAACAGACTATAGAACACCATTAATGGCTGTTCTTGATAATAATCGCATTCAGCAGGCTGCCTATTTCAAATTTCGCGTGATCGGCGTTCGTACGACGATTAGTAATCACTGCCATGAGGACAATTTCATAGCGTACCACGTGGGGGAGCGGGGGCAACGAATGATGAGGGTATTTGGATAATAATAATAATAATAATAATAATAATAATAAAAACATAATAATAATAATAATAATAATAATAATAATAAACAACATAATAATAATAATAAACAAACAACAACAACAACAACAATAATAATAATAATAATAATAAAAATAATAATAATAATGCACTTCTATAGCACCAGTTCGAATACCCAAGGGTATCAATCGATGGTGCTTCAAAATCCATCCGCACTAAACCGGGTCATTCCAGAGATCAGTCAGAGGGAAAGAGCAAGACCGACTATGGAGGAAAAGCTAATCGAAAGAGGTGTGTTTTAAGCCTGTTGGATCTGAAAATGGGACCAGTTGTGGGATTTGTGTAAAATCTATGAGAAAATTTTAAATTTTATCTGTCAGAGGGAATGCCGACATAACCTGAACCTGAAAAAATAACCGGGAAATGCATAGTCTATAGCTAACCACCGGTACTCTACCTGGACGGCGCAAGGAGCGAAGGCAAATTACGACGCTAACTTGGTCATCTCGGTCGACCAGTGGCGTAGCCTGGATTTCCGGAAAGGGGGTTGGATTTTGGTTTTGACCGTGAGCAACTTTGCAAAAACCCTGACAAAAGGGTCCTCGCCTCTTACTTAAACCTTTACATTCTATAGCCAATGAGGAGGGGTTGACCCCAAAGTCGCGTCAAAAATTAAAAATGCATGGAAACTCAGTAAAAAAATTTCGGCGGCCAAGGGGGTTTAGCCTCCAAATCCCGCTTGGCTACGCCACCATAAATTTTCCAGTGGGTGCAATTGCACACCATTGCACCCACCTCTGGGCGCCCATGCCATGATCCAGAATTTCCAAAAGCGCTTGAAACTCTCGACTGCCCGAGAAATAACATCCCTTACCTCCCGGTTACAGGGGCGTATGCTCTACCGAGAGAACCACCGAGACAGACTGTCAGACTGCGTGCGACGATATCACACAAAGTCCTAGGCTATATGATTTTCGAGATAAGTTTCACTTAGGCTACAACCTACTGACTTTCTCATAACGGACTGCCTACAGGGACGTCATTTGGGGGCAGGGGCATTTGCCCCCCTGATTTTTAGGGAAAAATTTTTCGCCAATGTTTGTGTTATTTAGTTTTTTATATGCCCTAAAGGAGTGCTTGATATCGAGTAATCTGTAGTAACTATTAACTAACCGTGAAATGACTGACAAGCAAAAAAAGGTCGTCAACTTTTTCGCAAACTTGTAACGTACTTGTCAGGCTGAAAGTGTTTTGCCCCCCCCCTTGAAAAACGGTGAAATTACGTCTCTGACTGCCTAGCTGAGCATTTTCTTTTCTCGTAAGCAAAAGAAGCAAAAAAAACTCTCCTTCCCACATTGAAATCCGTTTCAGTCTTGGCTGTTGACTAATTCCCCGTCATCGTCTTCCGTCTATCCACGAACATTTCTACAGAAGTCTCATCGTTACCAGCGCTGTCTCCGTCATTCGTAAGCAACGATGAGCAAGTGGATTCTGCGCCACCCCATCTAAAAACGCTATTGCATTCACTAAACAAATCTACAGTAAAAGCATCAGAATGATGCACTTTGGAAATTTGCGCTTCATCATCATCATCATCATCATCATCATCATCATCATCATCATCATCATCATCATCATCATCATCATCATCATCATCATCATCATCATCATCATCATCATCATCATCATCATCATCATCATCATCATCATCATCATCATCATCATCATCATCATCATCATCATCATCATCATCATCATCATCATCATTATTATTATTATTATTATTATTATTATTATTATTATTATTATTATTATTATTATTATTATTATTATTATTATTATTATTATTATTATTATTATTATTATTATTATTATTATTATTATTATTATATCATAGTCATACTAGACTTATTATTAAATCTATATAATCTATATGCAGTACAAATAGTTATCGCAGTAGCATTTAAATGTTTATTAAAATACTAGTCACAATAAGTGTTCTAATTATTAATTTTATACTGCTATTACTTGCTGTATCCGTGAGATGTGAAAATGCGCTAGAAAATCGAACGGCTCTGAGTGGGTGCAGAGCATGGGCTGAGGCGTACGCTGTACACTGTAGTGTACAGAATGTTGGCCATCTGGCGATCGAAGGCGCCGTTAATCGATGCGCGGATGAACACGAAGACTCGGAGAGACAGTGAAGACATCCGAATGGACGAATCAATGGACGAACGGGCGGTCGATCGCTGGGTCGAGCGTCGGTCGCAGCCGATGACGTCAAACGCTGATTAACATTCGATTATAATATTAACGAACGCATCGGCGGAGAGAGAGAGACAGGGAGATACAGAGAGGCTGCGGCTTTGTCAACACCGCCGCCGTCGTCGTTGCAAAAGCCCGTCGTCTCAACGGCATGAGACGGCGATCTCGACGGGGCGAAAAGAAGGTGAACCGTTCGCTTAAATCTTTGCAAAGATTGTTTTAAAGTATTTTTTAAAGTTGACGTCTCCATTGGGAGAACGCGTCGATGGCATCGCCGGTGGCCGTCGTTGGCTGCACAACGACCGTCACCCGGCCGTCGGCGGTGTCGGAATGAGACTCCCCTCCGTTAGACTAGTCGCGTGTGTCGGTGAAATTGCCATGTCGTTTTATATCAGCGGTAGCTTATAGATTATACCAGACTACGGATGTCAGTTGTCTATCAGCCGGATGCTGTAGTGCATTTTGTAGTACGGATTTTCTGGTACAGCAGGTATATTTCTGTTGGAAAGCTAATGATGAATAACAGGACGTTTCAAGACCAGACTGCAATTTTTGAGGTCGTATTTGCATATTTTTAATCAATACGCATAGCAATGTGAAGAATGTGTGACACTAAATATGTGAGGCAGTTTGCCTGAACTTAATTGGCTGATTCAGTTTCAGAGATGCTGGTAAATTTAGAGTCAGAATTATGCGGTAGGATTTGACCTTTGGTTTTGATTTGTTCATTTCATTTCATTTTATTATGCCTAGCAGAGATTGAAGACAATCATCCACGCAGAAGGGAAGTATTATAGTGAATTTGGTTGCAGTAGAAGCTCAGATGTGATAGAAGAGGTCTGCTGGTCCTCCCATTCTGTATATAATTCCTTTGAAGTGGACTTGGGGGTGGGGCAAAACCAACAAGCTGCTTGAAATGTGTTGTAAAAGGATTTTACTGTAAACGTTTAGCTGTGTTTCACTATTTTGATTTCCGCAATAAATTCATTTTTATTGTAAAGGAAATAAACAACATTGGAACTTTATGAAGATTGTATTTGTATATATGAAATTTGGATTCATGTACTTTGGTCCTATTCATGTACTTTAGTCCGATTACCGGTACATATATCCTTTGTTTATGGAGTTTTGTTGTTTACCATCTTAAGTCATTACTGACAGTTTTTAATTATTAGTCTGCTAAGTTAATTACCCCGTACTGGATTAGCTTGAATATTTGTGTGTCTTCATAGAAACAGTAACAGTGACTGAGTTATTTATAATGTAACTTATATCTCCTGGGCTATGAAACAGAAAGTTAGCATTAGTGTAATGATGGCAATTTGATTCATATTTAGTTAGACTGATTAAACAAAAAGACAGTCATTTGAAAAATCATTGCATTTTTAATTAACTAAGTCTCTTGCTGGGATGAAAACGATTTCTGCATAAAAGACTGTGAGGTAGGAAAGCCTACGGGACATTCTCCCCCTTGGACATAATCCCCCCCGGACATTATCCCCCGGACATTATCCCCCCTGCAAAGAAGTAATAGATCTTAATCTTTAAAAGGTACTTATCAGTTATCTGATGCCATGTCAGTATCGTTTAGGGTTAGTGTTTAGTGTCTGGTTTATGGTGTGGGTAATGATTATAGTCAAAGTCCATAGCGTAAACAAAGGGGGATTATGTCTGGTTGTGTCATTTCAAAGGGTGTACGGGGGGGGGGGATAATGTCTGGGGGATTATATCCAGGGAGAGAATGTCCTACAATCAAAGCCTACGGTCATCTCTACTTCCTGATACTTAAGCAGATTCAAATGTTATAATTTAAGTGGCCACTCAATTTGACAGGTTCCAACTGGCTTTCAGCTAATTTTTGCAGAATTGTCATGCATTATTTTCATTGATATTTTAAATTGTCTATGCATGCTGATATTTTAAGAAGTATTGTACAGTTTTCATTATTAAGGTCATTTCCTCACCCTGATGACATATGGCTGCTAGTTGCTGAAATTGCCTTGTTGTGCTTACAGTCTGAGTGTGTTATGTTCAGCAACTATTTTTGGATGTCTGTAATTGGCCTGTGTTTATTGGGTCACTTGCTGTGGAAATATTGGCAAGGAGCTTCATTCCTGGGGTTCCAATATTGCCTGAAATTGATCCAATAAATCTGTTGCATGCTAAATTGGAATTGCTTATGCAAGGCTTGCCCCAATCTGAAGGAAGACTATGATCACTCTCCTGCACTGATAATTTATGATTACCTATAGCTATTATGAATGCTAGGCAGTATTCTGTAATGGAGAAACTCTGCTGCAGTGTTTATTTGGTATATATTTACATTGGGACTGCCTTGTTTGAACAAGTGGGTCTGTTGAATGGCTGTGCAAATGCATTCATACTGCTCAACAGTATAGTTATTGAGGTCATGCCTTAACAGCCAATGCATATGTGCCAAGCTTTTCATTCCTTGTGTGAGAGACTTTGTCATTATTTTGAAAGGGCTACTCTGTAAGTAAACAGGATAGCTCTCCTATGCTAATGAAAGTAGTGCCATAGTTCGCTGTGGATTCATGGGCACTTTCAAAGAAAACTTGTAAGGATAGCGGCCAGCTAGAGATGAAATGTTATATGGCAGCTCAGACAATAGCAATAGGCAATAAATCTAAAGGGCCTGTGAATGAGACTTGAGTTTTACAGAAGGGAATGGCTTTAATAAAGTTGGTCTGAAAAATTTAATGAGATATTGCAAGATTATTAAAGGAAATGACAAATCTGAACATGTTGCTTGTGAATTATTTCTTGGAGACATGCTCCGGTTGAATTCTAGAGGTGAGGTATGGCATGTGAAAAAACTCTAGCAGATTTTGGGAAACCCCTGGTTTAATTATCCCAAAAGCCTGCTGAGATTATAGAAGGGAGGGACAAAGTGATTATATGGTGTTATGACTTTGTGCAATTAGGCAGGTTTCAATGATTGAAGTGAATTTAGTGACATGAATTTATATTGAATGCCTTTGGCTATTTTCAGTTTTAATATTGGCGACTCCCTCCTTTCTTTCTGTTTTATTAATTCGTTAGTAATGGGTATTGATAGCAGTTCATACATTAATCAGTGTCTCCCATTCATAAATTAGAGTCTAATTAATCTAATTGGCTTCTGGGATGATACACGTGTATTACTTTATTCAATGATTTTCAGTGCATTAATTGCATGCAGTTTCACAGTATTGTTACTGTTGTTATTTGATGCTCATTGTCCATGCTTATTTGTAATTTTGTTTAAACAAATTGTATTTATTTATGTTTACAATTTTAGTGTCTTTCTGAGTGAGAGAAGATCATTAAGAGAAAACAATGAATTGTTCTCTGTGCACAACTGTTTCCAAGCTGAAATAAATGTTCTAACTGAAGCACGAAGATTACTTGTTGTGAGTTGTCCCAGCTAAGCTGCATCCCCTGCAATATGGCCTACGACTATCAGAAGAAATACTTCTGTCCTCGCCTGCTTGACTATGTCATGATAGTAGGCAGCCGTAATCCTAATCGAAACAACTCGATGGCACAGACTCCAGAACTGCTTCGGCGATATCCACTCGAGGATCACAAAGATTTTCCTCTTCCGCCTGACGTTGTGTTCTTTTGTCAACCGGAAGGATGCATCAGTGTTGGTCCAAAGCGGATGAGTCTGCGCGAATGTGCGTCGTTTGTCTTCACTTTAACGGAAAAAGATTCCGGCCGCACTCGGTATGGAATCTGCATAAACTTTTACCGTCCATTTGACCGACGGTTTGTTTTGGGGAGCGATCGGGTAAAATACGAGAGGCACGCGTCCGTTGCATCTACCAGCAGCGGAGAGCAGTCTGGACTTCAGCTGCCATTGCAAGATGGCCGACCAAGGTCACCGAGGACTATGCGAAAGCAGAAGACTGCCGGCCGCCTGCGTAACAACACGCTGACGTCACTGTGCATAATAAGTCACCATCCGTTTTTCTCCACCTTCCGCGAGTGTCTGTTCGTTTTGCGTAAATTGATCGATGCCTGCTCGGATCGATCGTGTAGCCAAAGGATTGGAGGATCGAAAGCAAATGCCAAGTGAGTTTTCGTGTTTTCTTTTTGAAGCTGCTGGTTGTGTGTTTTCGTAGGTATCATTAGTAATTAATTTTGCAGTGATGAATTTTTTACTATGAATTTTTGCCTTTTAAGATGTAGATACTTCTCTTATTATGGTAGTTTATTGTGGAAAATCTCAATGGCTGAACATTTTTTAATATATGAAAATGACTAACTTGAACCCTCAGGTGTTGGCTGTATCATCTATTTATGAACTTGTGGATTTTTATGTGAATTTAGCAGCCAGCTTGTCATGACCTGACATGAGCTGAGAGTAAGTCTGCATCAAATGGATGTTTTAGATGATTTGATTTTTTAAGGTTTTGAATATTTGTTTATTTTGAGATGATCACAAAATGGAAGTGTAATGAATAGAAAAGGAGAACAAGTGTAGAGACTAACTTACATGGCAAAATTGGACTTGTGTTTGACCAGTAGGCTTATAAATTCCAATGCAGTGGAGGGGTGTTGTATTACTGAATTCATTATCTATTCTTGTGCTAGATTCAGGAAGCCAAGTTGAGGTCAGGCTTTTGAGTGTAGCAACAAATGCCAATGTTCTGATTCTGGTATACTATTTTCTTGGTGTCCTGGTGCCTCTAGTGCATTTGAGCCACAGACCCCATGAACTGACCTTCCCACAAAATGCTTTTGGTGTGGCCAAATTGCCTGTCACCACCAGACCCATTTTGAATTGCAGATTATATGTGCCAGACACTCCTGTTGCCTTGGTTACCAGGAGTAGGACATCAGGAACTTGAGCATTTCTATATCATTATTCAATATCCGGGATGAAAAAGGCAGAATAAGAGCTCGAGTGTGTTTCCAAGAATAATGAATATTTAGGAGGATGGTAAAACAGTAATGACAAAGTAGTAGTCTTAGCAGCAGCTTGGCAAGAGGAAACTGATGATAACACGACAATATTTGCTTGCTAAGGTTGAATCGTGAATTAATTTGACTTGTCCTTATCTGTTGCCCAATAATATTACTGAAACAAGTAAGAAATTATATGCCTGTTTTTATTTGGTAGAATTGGGAATCAGAATGACAGAGTGAAAATAATGGTGTTCCTGTTAATTATGAAGATTTAATGCATATAATATATTAGTTCTTTATAATCACACACTCATGCACACACACATGCACACACGCATGCACACACGCATGCATACATGCCTGCACACATGCACATAAAATATATAATATGAAATGGGAAACCTGTATATATTAATAACTATTAACATTTACTTTCTGATTAATTATTTGCATTGGAACAGATTGTTTCTTAAAATTCCGAAATTATTTTACTCCTTAATTTAAACATCTAATATGCTGGGCTAAATATGTTTGGTCAGATGTATGTGGAAATATCTGTATCTGGTAATTGTCTCATGCAATTAACTTTGTGTTATAATAATGGTTTGATATGTTTATAATTAGCATCTGGGTTATTGTACTGAGTAGATGAAGTTATTCAAGATTTGTTTAGATATCTATAATTGACCTTGAAACGGCCCTTTGTTCAATTAGGCCTGGCTTGAATACTGATTTCTGATTACAAGTGTCTCTCATAATGCAAATATTCAGTCATATATTCAGCCTCCTTGTTATATTTTTCTACTAAATTAAATGATTTTCAAAAACTATTGATTTTTTTACCTCAATTTTAAAAGACTTTGTTTTTGGTTGCTTGACTGAATTATTATTTGATAGATTTGCAAAAGCAAGTATTTGAAGGACTGTAGAAGGACTCTTTGGTGTGCAGATTGTAGTCCTTTTGATTTTTGCAGGCCATTTTAAACTCTTGTTCATTGACAGGCCATCTGAAATTTGAATGATATGTCTTGAATTGCCTGACTTTAAAAAAATTAATTCTTGACATGAAGTCTGAAATCATATCCATTTCAAAATAAAAAATTGAATTATAATTTTCTAATGAAAAATCTTATTTGTTATGTGATTAGAGTTCCAAATCAAGTCTTAAAACAGGACATTTGCAATGATGTCTTAGCTTTGCAATTTATTGAATTAGCCACCAGAATTCAAAAATTCTACCTGCAGTAATAATTTCAGACTTATATGTTAGTCTGCTTAATGCATTCATGTATGCAATTATAAAGAACTAATATATTATGCATCAAAATATGTTAGTCTGCTTAATGCATACCGTAATTAGTTGGCCCAGCCAGACTTTTCTGGCTGGGCCAATCATTGTATTTCAGTCCATAGAATATTTCATATATATGCCTCGGTCCAGCAAATAGCCTTATTCAGGACATATTAATATGTCCCAAGCGCTGTATGTGTTAACTTGTTAAGTGCTTAGAATCTGATTGGTTCCAGTTTATTCTGTGTCATCTGATAGATGCCTACTGTATCTCTGTTAAATGCATGTACCGTATTTGCACTATTATTATTTGCGGGTAATACATGAGATTACAAACCACAGCCCCCCTTGCGGGGTATATTTGTATGCGGGTTATACTGGAAACTTGAACCTCGTCAACGCTCTCGGCGCCCCGTCATCGCTCTCGGCGCCCTGTAAATCATAGCGTTGACACCTCCAAATACCTGAAGACTAGCAGCATATGCGGGTTATATTCGTGTGCGGCTTACGCTGGGACGTTGGAACATAATTTGTAACATTATTTTCCTCGGGTTATACATGTATGCGGGTTATACCGTATTTTCACTCATATAAAACGCACCCGCGTATAAGACGCACCCGCGTATAAGACGCACCCGCGTATAAGACGCACCCGCGTATAAGACGCGGGTTTTGATGATTTGTGTTAAAATAATTATGGATAAGACGCACCCATATATAAGACACACCAAAAGGCGCCCCGTTGGCGCTCCCGGCGACTCGTCGGCGCTCCCGGCGACTCGTCGGCGCTCCCGACCCCGTCGGCGCTCCCTGCGACCCGTCGGCGCTCCCAGCGACCCGTCGGCACTGTCGACGACCCGTCGGCGCTTCCGGCGACCAGTCGGCGCTCTAGGTGACCCGCCGGAGCTCCCGGCGCCCAGTCGGCACTCTCAGCCAGCTGCCGGCACTCTTAGCCAGCCGCCGGCACTCTTGGTGCTCTAGGCGCACCGCCAGTGCTCTCGGCGCATTGCCGGCGCTCCCAGCAACCCGTTGGAGCTCCCGGCGACCCGTCAGTGCTCCCGGCGACCCGTCAGTGCTCCCGGCGACCCGTCAGTGCTCCCGGCGACCGCCTGGCTCAGCGCGACCCGCCGAGCTCCAGCGCCCGCTGAGCTCTAGGCGAGCCGCCGGCCCAGTTATTCATGTTCGAAAAAATTTAGATGAGACGCACCCGAGTATAAGACGCACCAATGGGGCTAATTGTGTAAAAATTCGTATAAGCCACGTCTTATATGCGCGAAAATACGGTATACGTGTTCGGGTAATAATCATGCAAATATGGTAATGTTTGCAAGTGAATATAAATTGAATATGGACAGAGGTGTAGTTTTTTTAAAAAACAGTCTTGCTGTAAATCTCTGCTTGAGTTGAATCATGAATTTTTTAAAACTTATCCCTCTATTGTCCAATAATTTGAGTTTTAGCATCATATTGTGCTGAACATATCTACATTTACTGATTATTTATGTCTTGGCATTTTTGTCACAGGGACTCTGTTTGGAGTGTTCTTTCCGGTCATATTATCGAAGGCTGTCCAAATCTGGTGATGCATGAAGTACGAGAAATTGAAACTTGGATCTTAAGACTGCTCAGTGCACCAGTTGCAGTGCCTGGAAAGACAAGAGTAGAGGTATGAGCAACTATAAATATATTTTATTATCTGCTGGTGATAGAAAAGCTCGATCAGAGAGCTGTGCTGACTTTATGTTTCTGTGGTTTAATTAAAGACAAGGCAAATGGGATTTGTTTTCTGATATTGTATGAACCTCAACATGACATTGGCAATGTTGCAGATTCTTTTGTATTTTCTGTACTGTTGACATATTGTGCAGCACAACATTTCCATAGTGCTCTGTTTCTCGCATTCTTTTCCAATTTGTCTTTCCAGGCATTCGCACGGTTGCTCTTTGCCATCTGTGAATGAGTTGAGTTTTTGCAATGGCTGAAATGCTTTTTATCAGAAATTTGGAAAATCTGGTTTTAACTTGCATAAACTTGGTAAATGCCTGTAAACACTGAATTGTGGAGCATGAACTTTGTACTATGATCTCTGTGTGTTTTCTCTTGAGTCTCACTGTGATTACTCTTTCATTTTTGTGATACTGCTGTTTTTCTGCTCTTCATTTCAGTAATTTTCCAAACTTCTGTAATGTCTTAACTCTGGAGTCAGTAAAAGTGTCTTCCATTGTTATTTTCCATCTGCAAATCACTAATTTCCAAAATATGTCGATTATGAGAATTTCTCCTTTTTATTTTTCCTAATTGGTTGCCACCAGTTTTCAGTACTGTAGAACTTTTGCATATTTCATGTTCCAATCCATTTTTATTTTGAATGTGGGGCTTCATGATTGTCTACTTTTGACTTTCAATTCGTCCCTTCTTTAACGAGTCATTTAGTTCCAATCTCTGTTCTTATCTAGAACAATATGCTGTTGCTTTGTTGTCTGTGTTACATGTTATGTTTAATCCCTGGGTAGTTTGCAGGCTATCGTGTAGCCATAATAATTTCTTTGGGCTTTGTACTGGTGCAACCATGTTGATCAGGCAGTTGCAGTGTTTTGATGACCATTGTAAAAGATGCTAGTAATGGAAAGGCAAGATAATAATGAATTTGGGTATAGAGGTATCATAAAACCCAAAGATGAAATTATTGCTAATGGTATTGTGTGAGAGAATATGAATCATTTTTATGGCTTTATGTACAACAGTTGAATATTGAGATCCTTATCAATTCTAGAACATTGAAGATTATTAAACTGATTGACTTTTCATATGCACTGTGATAGGTGACATTGTTGCCACATGAAATCTACCATCCATTGGTGTTTGCCATGCCAGACCACACCCGGTTCACCCTTGTCGACTTTCCTCTCCATCTTCCTCTGGAGCTGCTGGGTGTTGACACCTGCCTCAAAGTGCTCACTTGCATAATGCTTGAACATAAGGTAAGTTAGTTATTTCGAGTGCAGCAACTCACGCCCCTTGATACCTTCTGATAAGTTGCCCTATACGGTATATATAGTGGAAGTTAAATTGGTATTGATGCTAGTGACAACACTAATCCCAATATGAAACCCAATGTGAAATAGTGTAATAGTAGTTGCTTCGGGGTTCTGGGCTTGCAAGATTTCTCATGGTTTATTTGGTATCTTGTGTTGGTCTCATGCTAGTTTTGAATTGGTTAGTTTCTGCTTGAATTGTCTACTGCAGGGGTGTCAAACTGATTTCATATATCGTGTAAGTGTCTCGGGCAGCCGATCAACCCTATTCCAATAATTTTATCAAAGAAGAGTCTTTCTGTTGAACAAGTGAACTATTAGAATTCAAACACCAAGAAATACAAGGCCTGAATGACCAGTAAAATTCTGCCTAACCACAACAAAAGATTCATGGTATAGATCATCTGAAAGAAGTGCAAACATTGTGTTGGGATCAGATTGGACAGGATTTGATAGACAAAGCGATTGACCAGTGATTGGGCAGAATTTTACTGGTTATTTGGGCTAAAGGGGGACACATTTAACATCTTTTGGATTAAGACTATCTTCCATCTGTAGCAAACTTTGTTTTAAGCAATTACGTGACGCATTGTATGCTAATGTTGTAATGACGCCAATTTCGGGTATACCTGTCTGTTACCATTTTTCTTTGTCATGTGTTAGAGCAATGTTAATTACCTTAGATTTTTCGAATTCTCAAGTAAATCTTCTCAACTTTCATAGTTTTATTTTCTTCGTACCTTAAATATTAAGAAAGTTCCTTCGCTTCAAAATCGAGCGGAATTTATTGACACACTGTGTGTGTGTGTGTGTGTGTGTGTGTGTGTGTATGCCATGAGGTGTGTGTGTGTGTGTGTGTATATATATATATATATATATATATATATATATATATATATATATATATATATTACTTCCCTCCCCAATGGTGTAATAGTCTAGGATGATTCCTTTGGTTGAATGGGATGGTTTGGTTAGTCCTTTTAGATGATGTTCAGTTTCAAGGCTGTATGCCAGTTTCTTCTTTTTCCTTCGTTAATTTGGAACGATCATGATCCTAGAGTTCTTTTAAAGTTTGAAGACCTGCCTTGTTGATTCTGAATGAAAGGTCATTCATTAACTAACATTCTAACAAAAATAGCCAGAAAGTTAGCAATCCACGAATTATTCGTTTATTCTGTGTTCAAATTCCAGTACCGGTATAATCAATTGTGAACAAACGCTTCTTCTTCTTAAGGTTCAACGCGATTGTCTGAAAAAGTTGCAGGCTTTTTGAAATCCATCTCTCCCTTTCCACTTATAATAGCTGGAATCCCTTCTAATGTACGTATCTCCTTTTATATCCACATGCTTTGGTTTCACCGCTGCTGATTGGACCAAGGACGTCGGTCAGCCACCTTAGACCCTCTCTTATGGATAATAAACCATGATTATTATTAATCTTTTGCATACATATACAGTTTATTTTATTGGACCATGACATAGCGGGCCACATAAAAATCTGTGTGGTTGTCATGGCTGGAGTTGTACATAACACTAGCAGAAACTACAGTAGGCATATTACTCAAAACAGTATATTAAAAAAATTGTTTTTTTCTTTCTTTCTATCGTATGCCAAAACTTTGAGTTTCATATGTGCAGTTTCTGATTTTCATATATGTACTTTTGAACACACCTTAAATAAAGTAACTTTGCTTAAACATTAAACAAATTTTTTTGTATTCAGCCGCATACACGCAGGCCGGGTGAAAAGCTTTCGTGGGGCATATCCGGCCTGCGGGCCATATGTTTGACACCCCTGGTCTACTGTTTATGCTGAGTTTTGGGTCTGTTAATCTATGAGCATTGATTTGATTATGTATGTTGTTTGAAGTACATGGCTTTCATTCTGCTGCTGTTGCATGTTGCTGCTGTGTGCTTGTTGAACAGGTGCTTTATGTTGTATCAGCTGGGGTAGTTGCTTGAGTCAATGCAGATCCTAGTGTTTATCTGTGATAGGAGGAATTCTAATTAATAGAGAGAGAACTGACAGCCTACTCAGTTCTATAAGCCATTAGCAGAGTATATATAGTAGTGTATGTTATTCTAACAGGACCTCTTACAGGATTGTCAGGCAAATTTTGGTTTTAAACTTTAAGATTGTCATCAGTTTTTAAATAAGTATATAGCAGTATGTTGTATCAGTATGTTGATGACAGCTAACTTTGGAAAATTTCCATGATCTCTTCTATCATCAGTTAATTGTGTTGCAGGTTTTCTGGTTTTGAAAGGTGGAAACTGTCATTTGTCTCAGCACAGTAGTTGATACCATGACCTGGATAATTTATTGATTTTAAAGAGTTTGCTTAATGTGCTAATATGGCAGTGTTTGGTCATAGATCTGCAGATAAATTCCCCTCTTCTTTCTTTTGCATTTTCCTTCCCTTCACCCCTCTCCTTTTACCTTTCTTCATTCTCAACCTCCCGGCCATACTATGCTTTATTTCACCATCCGTCCCTATCTTTTGTCCCTTCTTTCCCATCTCTCTTCATGTAGAGTTTGTACTATAACCTCGGATATGTTTAATTCCTGCCTTGTATTAGGTAAGGTTGGTGCAAGAGAGCAACATCAGAATTGAGCTTGAAGCACATCTCTTGGATGACTTTTCCTCAGTCTCATTGTTTCTCACCCAGACCTGTGGCAATGACCTGATCTCTTGTGGATGGATTTGGAATGCCATTGATTGATACTTTTGTGTATTAGATCTTGTGTTATAAAATTGCAAATCCTGGTATAATTCAAGTGCTGAATTATTTCAGAGAATTATATGGTTATAAATTGATTGCATGTTGTAGATTGTGCTTCAGTCTCGTGATTACAATGCACTGTCTATGAGCGTTATGGCTTTTGTTGCAATGCTTTATCCTCTCGAGTACATGTTCCCTGTTATTCCTCTTCTGCCAACATGCATGAGTAGTGCAGAGCAGGTGAGGTGGTTAAAACAATTCGGACTTTTGTCTAACGCATTCTGTTCTAAATTGATTTTCATTATGGATTTATGTATAGAAATTGCTTGTGTTGGAGTATATTATTATTATTATTATTATTATTATTATTATTATTATTATTATTATTATTATTATTATTATTATTATTATTATTTTTATTTTTATTGTTATTGTCGTTGTTGTTGTTATTATTATTATTATTATTATTATTATTATTATTATTATTATTATTATTATTATTATTATTATTATTATTATTATTAGACAACTTTTATAGGGCTCTTGGATTGCAATTGATGTTCCTATTATATACTTATACTGGTTTGAGTTATGCCTTAGCTATTGGAAAAGTCTACTTTTCAGTTATTTTATGCAGTCTTTGGTTATCTTTGTTTCTGCAGCTACTGTTGGTTCCAACTCCCTTCATAATCGGAATTCCAACCAGCTTCCTGATGTACAAAAAAGGTTTTCGATTGCCAGACGATGTTTGGCTAGCAGACCTAGATTCCAATAAGGTATAAGGGTTTTCTTCTTTGCTCCTTCTTCCAGTCTGCAATTTCATGATGCCTACTTTTTATGTTTTGGAAGTTTGAAGTTATTTAAAGGGGAAGATGTTTATAAATTTAGATGTAGCCACAAAAAATGAAGCTGATCTTGCATTTTGTCAAACTGTGTTTGTTCACTTTCTGTTGTCTTGTAGTCTATTTCATTAGCTTGTTCTTAGTCTGTTTCATTAGCTTGTTCTTTTTGATAATTTTTTGGCTTAAGTCCAGTCTACAGAGATTCAGGTGTTTATTGTTATTGTAGCGGTTTTGCTGTTACAGTTGTTTCTTTCTATTTTTAGATTCAGGCACCCACGCACTCTGAAGAAGTTCCGGAACTTCCTGAACCTGAAGGGACAGTTTTAAAGAATCATCTAAAGCAAGTCAGTTGATGAACATAAAACTTACCTAGGTCATATATTAATAGTTCTTTTGATCTTGCATTAGCTGATGCTCATTTCTTTTGCAGTTGGTTGTCAGGCATAAGTTCATTTACAGTATATCAAGTTCAGTTTAAATGAAGACATCTTGTAAATGTTTGAAATTCCAGAAATTTCAGTCTGTAAGGTGATTAGATGATCACTGGTCACATTTGTTAGAAATATACTTTTTTATATGTTGTTAACTCTTACTTTTGAAGTCCTTAATGTTTTGTCACAAATTGTTATTTTGATATAGTTTATGCTTAAGTCAATATTTAATTGTGGCCTTTGTACTCGAGTGTGCAGATTGGAGAAGCCACATGATGCATAAGTAAAAACTAGCATTTAGGTTGCATAATTTAAATAAGGCATTCAAATCAGTGAAGTGATAGTTACGTTTTTCAGTAAAGTTCTTATAGTCAGATAAAGGATGTGTGAGATTAATTTTAGATTGGGAAATAAATTAGGTGCATATATTGCTGCTGTTGCAGAACTTTCTTATCTAAATCTCATAATAAACTTGTAATAACAAATGAATAAGTTAGAGAGAGAAAGAACACTGCAACCGAGCATCATTGAAGTAATCAGAAAGAGAAGAAAGAATGAAATGGACCAGACACATACTCAGAATGGAAGAAATAAGAAACCCAAAACAAATTTTCAACTACACTCCAGAGGGGAGGGGAGGAGATCTAAAGGAAGACCGAAAAGACAATGGGTGGTTGGATTGGAAGAGGATCTGAACAAGACAGGACTGAATCTCAATGGAAAAGCTGATGGAAGACACCGAATGACCTTGGAAGAAATAGCAAAGGACAGAGATCTTTGGAGAGATGTCATGGAGAAGTCGATAGCTGGACACAGCTGGAGGACGGAAACTTAACCTGACCTGACCTGACCTGAATAAACTTGTTGCAGTTTATTAAGCATTGAATATTTCAGGCAATAAGATTTTTTAGGGAACAAAGAAATCAGTCAGTCTTTTTGTTTTACTTCAGTATATAATATAGGTGACTGCTTTTGTCATAAATATGATGGCTGTCTGCTACATTGAACAATAATTCTCCAGTTTTCTTTCTTTAGCTGCCTCCATTAGCGGTGTTTCTTTCACATTGGTCCACTTCATGATGTTATTAATCCAGATGATTCTGGGCGTGCCTTGCCACCTGGTTCCTTTTGTTAAACCCGTTATTATAGGGTACTCTGTTTTCTGTGGAGAAGGGGCATGGAAACTCCTGGTGAAATGCCAATGCCAGAATAATCAGGCTAATTGAAAATTTATACTGTGCTGTTTTAGCATCTACAGTAGAACCTCGTTATATCGAAGCTCAAGGGACCGTGATAAATGCTTCGAAATATCCGAGGTTCGTTATATCCGATCCCTGTATCAATAGCACTGCTTTGGCGGGACTGGCGCTCAAACTTCGATATAAGCGGGATTTGATATAAGCGAGTTCGATATAACGAGGTTCTACTGTATCAGAATTGACAGAGAAGAAACTGTGGTTCAAAATCAAAACAGGATTTAAAAAGGATGTATCCATCGCCAATTCTCTTCAACATTATATTAGGTTACATCACGAGACAGGTTGAAAATACAAGTGGGTTGGGAACATCTCTAAGGCCAGGAAATATAGATGATGCAGAATATGCTGATGATACATGTCTATTAGCAGTTATAAAAATTTACCTTGAGGTCATTGAATGGTCAGGCACTTTGAATATGTATGGTGGTTTAAACATTTTCGCTGGTATATGTTTCTCTTGAAATGCATACGAGACAATGTGCTGCACTATAATGCATTTCTATGATGACTTGGTGCTGTCTTAATTTACAATTTATTTAACAGTTTTTACTTGTTTTGGTACCAGCATTGCGATTTGCAGACGACCAGGCTATGTTAGCAAACAAAGAAAAAGCTTTACAAAACATCATGGATAGACTGGCCTTAGTATCCGAAGAATATGATATTAACACCAATAAGACGAAAGTGATGGTCATCAGTAAAGAGCAAGGAAAAGAGGCAAACATCACAATCTACGGACAGAAGGTAGAACAAGTGAAACAATTCTGCTACTTTGGCAGCCTTATCACGGAAGATGCCAGATGTCAAAGCGAAATAAGAAGGAGAATTGCAATGGGAAAGGAAGCATTCTACCAAAGGAAGGAAATAATGAGGAGTAATCTCGATAAAGGGCTAAGGAAGAGAATGATTAAAACACTGATATGGTGTGTGGTGTTATATGGCTCAGAGACATGGACGATGAGAAAAGACGACATCAGAAGACTGGAGGCGTTCGAGATGTGGATATGGAGGCGAATGGAAAGAATAAGTTGGACACAACATATATCCAATAAAGAAGTCCTAGATATCGTGGAAGAGAAAAAGACAATAATACAAACAATAAAACAAAGGCAAAGGAACTGGATGGGCCACATTTTAAGAGGAGAATCGTTCAAAACAATACTGGAAGGGCACATGGGGGGTAAAATAAACAGAGGAAGACCACGTACATCACTACTGCACTGGATGATGACAAAGGACGGATACAAAGGATTAAAGACCCAAGCTGCTGACAGAGAAAGATGGCGCCAATGGGAACCAGGACCTGCTTCCGGGCAGAGAACTTAAAGAAGAAGACTTGTTTTGGAGTTTGAAACTTAGCATTGGTGTCACCATTTGCTGCACTAAATTTTGGTGTATGGGAAATTTCAGTGCTTGTGGCTACGATTGGCAAGTTAGCGCCAAAATCATGTAGATGATTCTGTGTTTTACTTATAGCATTTTGTATATTTGTTAACCCCTTAACCGTGTATTTAACTGTAACTCAATGTAAAATGGACGGATATATCCGGGATCCCCAGTTAAGGGGTTAAGGTCACCTCAAACTGGACAAAGTAATTATATGCCGATATATATTATTTAGTTTTAAATGTTTCGGTCATATGCTACATAAAATGATGATATATTGTTATTGTTGTTGTTGTTGAAGGTGATTATAAATAATTTTCATTTGCTAAACAGATAGCTGATGAAGTCAAAGAGAGAAATGTAATATTATTTAAATATGACTTTGGTGAAGGGATCTTGAGTTTTTATAGATTTATTTTCAAATATTGCTTTGATCCATTTTGCTCTCATCTAGACTAGATCTATAGTATCTATTATCGATGGACTTTAAGGCTTCTAATATTATTAAAGTAGTTGCTTTCCACAGCAGTTCTGGCATCATTTATTTTCCCCACCCCTAATTTTCAATGATTGGAAGTTTGATTGACCTGGAGTTTTTTGTTAGAGTCATTAGAAAACGATTGACATTCGTCCTTAGAATAAGTTTGCTTTCTTATGGGCTTTAACATACACTAAGTGTCAGATATTTTGTCTCAAAATCAATTATTTCTCATATTTAGTAGCTAAATGTTTGAGTTTCTTTGTTATCTAATATTTTGCTTATCAGAGTTAAATCATACATTTTATTCTTTCACTACACCTGATCCAGTAAAACTCTGGTTTTTAGTGTCTAGCAATGTTTGTAGGTGGTGAAACTTTCATAATTTTGAATTTCATGGGCTTATTGCATATGAGGCTGCTGGCAAATAATTGCACCCCCAGAAAACTGTGATGTGGTGTCAATTTTTTAAAATTATCACAGAATCACACTTTTTCACAATATTTCTATTTCAAAATCATGTCAAAGCTTAGTTTCATAATATTTTACAAAAATTGCATTGGTTGCTAGACATCTTGTGCCATTCATAAAACTTGCTGACTTTTTAGCTTTCATGTCACATCTGTTTATGGCCACATTGAGCTTCATTTACCAGTAAGTCAGAATTTGATGACTTGATATCAACAAAATTTAATGAACCTGTGGTGAAGTAGCAATGTTGTGCAAAATGCATGCTAAACGCAAGAAGTATATATATATAGTAAATTTTCTCAACATTTTCCACAAACAATGGCAAAATTTGACACTTTTTCTGGGAATATCTGGAGAGGTAGTGCACCTTCCCACCTTGCTTTCTCTTAGGTGAACATTTGATGTATTTATGAGTATGGGCTCCTGAACGTTTCTTGTTCATAGATGGAGTATGAACCCATATCCTAAATGTGAAATCAAGAATGGTGATCACTGTCCAACACTTGGTGGTGTTGCATTGTTAAATTACATTTACATTTACATTTGGTATTGTATTTCTTAATTGTTTCTTATCTTAATCAAAAAACTTCCTACTAATTTTTTTATATTCTCAATGTTTCTGTTTAAGATTTATTATAAGATTTACTATACACCATTAAAGTCTGATTGGTTTTTTGGGTATTCTGATTATTTGAATTTGCTCTGCTGTATGAAGTAGCACCTTTTTATATTTTCAAGTTTCGGTGTGTTGTCTACAGGCTAGATGAGGACCTTAATCAATTTCTGATTGCCATTATCATGCTACTGAAATTTTATAACTATGATTGAGCAAAGCATTTGACTGTTATGTAGGCAAAATAGGCTTTGGACTTTATTTATCTGTCAGTAGCTCCTCTTTCAACTGGTTATTAATTTTTTGTTTTATGACAGATTTATTCTTGTTTTCAATTTGCTTACTCACATGATACTCAATTTTGTAAATATTAATCATGTATGCAATTATTTGCCTACTTATCACCATCCCATGAATTCTATCAACAATGCTCCAAAGATTCAAATGAGGAAATATGTTATAATGACTAGGTATAATGATTTGGCTAGGTTTTTATAATATAAATATATTATATTTAGAAAAATTAGTACAGAAGCATTGAGGATTTGAGGACTTAATTTGGATGACATATAGATTTTTTCTAACACATGCATGGTTGGTACTTGACACTCATAAACTCTTGTGATGTGCTGAAATTTGAACCATGTATATGTTTATACTTGAGTTTTGATGTGCACTTAAACAATTCTTTGCAGTGTTGACTTAGATATAATCAAGCTGAAGAACAAACACTCCATTTGAATTAGATATTTAAACATTTGCCTTTTGAAATGTTGTCTTGAAATTTGATCTGGACGATTTGCTGGCAGTGAATTATTTATAAATTTTGTTTGCTTGCATAATGGCATATTTTGATCTAGATAATAAGTTGTGCTTATTAGCAGTATTGGTATGTTAACCCCCGCATTGTTATAGGGGTGGTTGCCAACTTGCCACTCCCTCGGTTTTCTTAAATTTTCCAGGTGCTTGTATATACCTGTAGGGGGTTCATTTGCACACATTTTGACATATTTTGTAATATTTTTGCTACAGTAGCCGTTGAGGTGGGCGAAGCAATTTAGATTTTTGACAAATAATCGACAAAACTACTCGATATGTCGATTACTTTTACCAAAGACAATAATACTGACGCTACTTTTAGCTTTTAGACGAGGATGTTCGGCACGGATGCTGTGTTTACGGTTGGGAAAGTTAAGTGGTTAGGTTTGACGGTAATAACTTGCTCAAGAGGAACTAAATCAATGACATGAAATACCAGTTTTGAAGAGCTTTAATGCAAAATCTAACAGAATATAGCAATATAAAATTTTTCAAAGATTGGCCTGAGATAAGCAACATTTCATGCTCTTTTTTACTATAAAGGCCTAGCAGTGCAAG
The DNA here is from genome assembly GCA_018105865.1 of Metaphire vulgaris. Lineage (NCBI taxonomy): Eukaryota > Metazoa > Annelida > Clitellata > Crassiclitellata > Megascolecidae > Metaphire > Metaphire vulgaris. Next base: position 17,694,908 of record CM030834.1, read on the forward strand.
GGTTAAGCATTGCTGCTGATATCTTTAAAAGCAACAGTGGCCACTGTTGTTTTATTTTGTTAAGCTTTCAATTTTGTATAATAGTTTTCATTATTGCTTTATGCTTTGTTAAGATTATAGAGTTTCACAAAGATATAAGTTGAGCTATTCAGAGTGAATGTTTTTATACACTGTATGTGATTCATCTACTGTATGTATTGTACTGTATGTGATTGTATGTGATTAACCTACTTTTCTGGACAGAATGTGTTTTTGCTTGGAAATGTTTACAGTGTAGTTTCTGAAAGCAAAATTTTAACACATTGATTACTGGGACATATTTTTATGTCCCAAATACACACACACACACATGCCTATATTCTATGGGCTGTAATACAATGACTGGCCCAGCCAGAAAAATCAGGCCAACACTGAATGTGTTAAGGAATGAAATGTGAGCATGCTTTCTGGAAGTGAAATAGTAACAGACATTTTGAGATATATTGAGAGTTATCTTGTTAGAATATTTACAACAACATTTCTGTTTAATCAGTGATTTATCTGTATTGTCAAGAGTTTTTCAGTTACTGTATTCAGTTGAAGCATTTTGCAGACATTTAGTTGCATATGCCAGTTGCTTGAAATTTTTTCAATTTAGTTATTGCTATTACTGGTACATTACTACTAAGTACTGGCAGTACACATATAGCTTGATTTTAGTTTTCCTTCTAACATAATATTTGTTATATATATATATATATATATATATATATATATATATATATATATATATATATATATATATAGTTTTGATATATTTATTAACCTCTTTTACTGTAGATTATTTAGAGACAGCCGCTACGAGTGTGATGATTTTACACAAATATATTCACTTTATTCAGGACAGCCGGTAAAGGGGTTAAAGTGCCTCTGTTGTGCTGTTTTTGTTATTGTTGTGATGTCTTATTATTATATATGTGCATCATTTTTCTTTATCGGGGATTGATTCACAGTACTCATGGATTGGACATTTTGTTTTTTTCATACCTTTAATGATCCTGGTTTATTTTTGATGTATTATTCCATTGTGTAATTCTTTTCAGGCACTAGCCAGCATGAGCATGAGTCCACAGCCAATAAAAAATCTTGAGACTATTGTACAAGATCAGGAGATGTGGCAGAAACATGAAAGTTTTCCATCAGCTAACGGATTTAATCCTCTCATCTATGGAAATGACGTGGACTCTGTTGATGTTGCCACTCGGGTTGCGATGGCAAGTGATCACATATTTTTCTATAATTCTGATAGATTAATTTTAAATTTGAAACAACTTTTTACTGCATGAATCCTATACCTGGTAAGCATTATTAATACAGTTGAAAAACTGTTGTAAAACTGGTAGTGATAAACATGTTTGATATAATTGATGTAGCAAAAGGAGTTATTAATTCTAGTCAAGACAACAAAAATACTCATTTTGGATATACTATAAGTTCTAATGAAAACAGATTTGATGACAGTCACTCAACATTATGTTGTTGTGTATGTCTCACAACAAAAATGTGAATGTTTGGCAAAGTTTTTATATGAATGGAAATAAAAGGGCAACACTTGAAGTTGAATTTTTTACTACAAAAAATAGCACCTTTTGGATGACGAAATCTTGATTAATATGCATGCTTATTTTTTTCGATACTCATATGGCTTCTTATCAACTGTTCTGCACATTCTGTTTTAATTAGGTGCGATTCTTCAATTCCCCAAATATCTTGGGCAACTTTGCTGAGCACACTCGCACACTGAGGCTGTATCCACGGCCAGTTGTTGCTTTTCAACTCAATAGCTTCATGAAGTCTAGACCTGTGCGGACGAAATTTGCGGCAAAGCTTGCTAAGACACAGGTTAAGTTATGTGTGAGCATGTTTTGTATGCCTTAGCATTTTGGTGGCATACTTTTTATTTTGTTGTGATTTTTATATTAGCTTGCTGCCAGCATACTTGAGTGAAAGCACTTCCTTTTGTATAGGCTGTTGAGTACTTTGTCGAATGGGCGCTTAGTCCAACAAATGCTGTTTTCCTAAGAGTTCAGACTGGAATGTATGACCCACTTCACATTGGGGACAAGGCAAAATGGTTCAGTCATTCGCTGCAGAAAATTGATTTTTATGTGTACGACGAAAATGGTTCAACTCTCGGAGCTGCAGTTGAGATGAATCAAGAGAACAGAGCCAGCGATGACATTCCAACTGGTAAGAAAACTATTCTGAATTTTTTGTTTCCTAATTTAAAGTGTATGATTCAGCTTTCTCACTGCATTATTCTATTAAGAGAACTTGATGGTTATAGATGTGATGAAGCCAATATTTTGCTTTGAATAGATGAGAGTGGTAGCGATAGCGATGGTGCTGAGAGCACAAGTTCATCATATTCATCTCTCAGCGACTTCGTCATTGACATTCAGAACAGCGATATCAATGGAGACACTCCAGGTAAATTATCCTTCTTGAAAAAAATAATGTTTCGTTACCTTGCACCTTGGGTCATTTGTCGGCCATAATTACACGACAGGCGATTCATTACTTGTCACTTGCAGCTATGAATTTTTAAGATTCTGTGTATACTGTTTCCCACTCTGAAGCCACAGAACTCTCATGAGATGGGAATGGAAAAAACCTGCAAATAGACGGCATCAGACAGCAGTGGGCATTGAACCCAAGGTTTTCGATTATGATAATGACACTCTGAATGTAGTGAGACAAAACATGTTGTCAGCTTGCACAGCAGTTGCTGATGATTAAGTTTCATTTTGGTCATTTTTCTGTCATTTTTTGTAATTATTGGAGCAACTGTTCAGTTTTGCTTTTATGCCATTTGCTCTGAGTAGATACAATTTTCAACAAAATGTTTAAAATGAAAGCTTTAACATTTCAGGTGAGTGATACCTTGATTGCCCTACTTACAGGTGGTTTATAATGAATTTCCTGGCCATTGGTTACTAGGGATTTTCAATTGATGGCTTTGGTGATTTTTATCCAGTGATGTTTGTTACTTGATGTTATTGCTGTCTGTAATACAGGACAAAAAATTATCTTTTATAAGTAATTGTTTTGTATCAATGATACATTTAGAAGCTTTGTCAGGATTATATTTCAAAGCGGTGTTGGAAACGGTATGTACAAATTTATAATGTAACTATCAAGTGGCCATCTGTGATGCGCTTTAAGCTTCTGGCTCAACTTGCACACAGGGTCGTGTTTTTACTGCAATATTTTTGACATCTGATGGCAGTACAGTTTGAAACATTTTGTTTTGTAAAAATTAGTGTGCTGCCAGATGAAAGTTAAGAAGTTTGGAATATTTAGACAAATATAATTTACCGGGAAGTGATTTCTTTGTGGGTTTATAGAACAGCGCTATGAAGAGCAAGTACTGAGTGTGGATGAATCAAAAGTGTTCCAACCACCAAGTCAGTTGCAAGTGCCTGATGATCTTCCAGTTTCTAATAGTGACTCAGCAATGTCCGCTCCAGACAGCGACGATAACAGCTCAAACAATTCCTCCCCAAGTCCAAGATATGCTGATGAAATGAACGAAACATCTGAAGAACTTATGAGACCCGGACTGGTGCAAAAGGTAGAAATTCTTTGTTTTGCCTAATAGCTCTCTTTTGGCCAAGAAATTACAGACCAACAGCTAGGTTAAGATATAAATTTAGCAGTTGGTTGCTTTTATTATAATTATTTCTGCACGAGTTCATGAACTGATGTCATCTTTAAAATATAGCATTGCTTTAATTGTATAGAGTAAGGATTGATGCTATTTGTGTATTTGGTTTTAATGGGTTTTGGATGTTTATTATTGCAAACAGAAGGAACCAGAGCGCTTTCTTTATGATCCCGTGAGTTTAGCGAATCTTAATCCGTCAATGACTTCTGTCTTAAAGGAGGAACCATTGGATAGTAGCTTGGAAGCTACCACCCCAAGGATGTCCGAAGTGAAGTCATGTAATAGTGACTCAGAAAGCTTGTCATCCAACAGAAAGGAATTGCAATCTAAGTAGGAGTTTGTTATTGCTTCAGACTAATGATTCTCTGCTTCCATTTTGAAATATTGAATATTGAGGACTTCAGTAGTGATGTTTGTTTTATTCTAAGTCTGGATTACTCCTAATTGGCAGTGGTTGTTTAAGATAATATTTTGTCATGTATTTAGTTTCAATGCTATTTCAATGTTGATACTGGCATTTTCTTGAGTTGGTTGAAATTAAAATGTACAAACCATCAGGCTTAAAGTGGCAAAACTTTGAAGATTGGTTAGAATTAAGAAAAATCTTGTTATTTTATTACATGTTAAGCAATATATTTATTATAGAATTTGCTAATTCTGTCTTCACTTTCTTTTCAGTATTCATTTTTTATTAGAGGAGTTATTTTACAGATTGGCCTTTAGGTATTGCATGTATTGGCTGATGGAAAATCAACAGAAATCTCTTTGAACCTTTTTTGTTTATTCTTCGTTCTAGTAATGACAATCTTTCTCGGCATTCGGCAAATTCATCTCCATCCCTGCGCAGTTTGGAGACCGGTGGAGATCAGCTGGGCTCAGCGGAATTGATGGGTCACGTAGAAACAAGCATGTCAGTGGGTGCTTCGCCGTTAATTGTGAGGAAGGAGAAGGAAGCATTTCAGTCGAGGACATCTTCCGGTGGATCTTTGTCAGGAAAAGTGCCTCCTCAGAGACCGCCACCTCCAAGCCCATCAGCTCTTAGTCGGGTTAGATTGACTACGATTTCCCATTTTGCTTAATTAGATACCGAATGATGAATGCATAATATAGTATAGTATTTAGAAAGATTTCATGTCCATTTGGTTAAAATTTTGACATTAGCAGAAAGAGGGGCCAGTGCACAACAGCTTTATAACTGTGCCACTGTTTTGATTTTACAGAATGTAGACCAGACTTCCAACATGCTGTGAACATGCTGAATGCTGTAATTGTCATGTGTATTGTGTACAACGATATCTACTCAATGCAGTGTTCCCTTTTGTTTCTGTTGTTCCAATATTGCATGCTATAAAATAAAATGTTAATATACAGATATTTTCCCTAAAGCATAATCCTGTTATTTTAATAACATTTCACTCATAACTGTATAAAAAATCTTTATTTTAGTTTTAAGGTTGGCATAAATCTTGTTTTCTTGTCATGAAAAACATAGCAAAGTTCAGCAGTGTTGCCACTGGGAAGACTGAGTTGGCTTTCTCTTGCAACTCAATAGACTCTGTTCGTTTATTTATTTTATTAAATTGTTTGCATAACTATTATTAAACAATTAATTACCACGAGCTGCTGCACATATATTATTTCCATAATTATTATTAAGCAGCTCATTACTAGATGCACGTATGGCGTTTGGCTACATTCGCTGTTTACTGTAACTCATTAGGCAATTTCTGTGGATAAGAGCCATCTTTCACCTTTGGTATTGGACAAGCATCCACTGAAAGAAGTGAACGTAAATCCTGTACCAGTTGCTGGCCAGAGCGCCAGTGGACCACCGTCTGCAACTCCTTCACAGCTGAAACTGTCTGCACAACAGAGCAGTGCTCCCAGATCTGCCGGTCCAGCCTTCTCAGTTGGTGGAGGTGATGGAGGTGGAGGTGGAGGAGGAGGAGGAGGATCGAGTGAGGATGACAAGGGATCAATCATCAACACTTTCACTGATGAACTCAATGGTTATGCACAGACTGCAAGCAATACGATATCTGAACTGTTTGGTTAGTACACTATTTTCACGTTGTTTCATTATGTGCGTGTGTGTGTGTGTGTGTGTGCTTTCTGTGGCTTCACTATTCATTGTAACTGCATATTGCTTGCTGGAGATGTCTGTAACGTGAAACAGAGAGCTAAAAGCATTTCATCAGATGATGCAGCTATATAGATGTCATTTGTTTTTTCCTGTTCCACGCTTGAGAACAAATATAGACACCATTGAGTAAACTGACAGTCTTTATCTGACTTTATCTGGAGAGTTGCAGAATTTTTGCATTGTATTGCATTTCATTATGGCTGATTAGCTCTTGTAATTAATTGGCATGCAACTTGAAGGCTGCCATATCACTTAACTGTCCAGTTTATAATGACAATTGTCTGTGCAAACCACCTACGTTTTTAATTGGTACTTGAGTGAAGTAGAGGAATAGTGTTTGGTTAAGCACGTATGGTTTATTTCTGCATTAATTTTTGTGATAAAATCGATATCACACTCCACTGAAGTTTCTGAATGATTCGCTCGGTTTTCGCTTGACTTGACGCTCATCTTGTCCAGTTATGATTAATTATTCTTTGGTTTGAACAGCATTTGACTGATTCACTCCTGATAATAATTTATTCAAGGTGATTCACTGAAGCAGAAGCTAGACAACTTGGCCAATTTAAGTGACAGTGTGTCCGACAGTGTTCCGTGAGACAGGTGATTTGGGCCTATTGTGTATTTTGGTGGATTTCTGGTGTTTCTAGTTTGTGGCATTCAATAGCCTTATTGCTTGTATGGAATTAGTGTCTTATTTTAGCAAGACAGTCAATTATTTGAATGATTTTCTTCTCTTATGCTATGCCTATTTACTGCTCTCTGACGGAATAATATGTTGAATGTGTTATCAATAATTTGGCTGATGATTGGTATGTTCTCTTCCCAGCCATTTGAACTTTGAAGTTATGGTTTGTGTTTGGCTGCTTGTGGCATTGGGCATATTTTATTAATGCATAGTGAGATGTTAGATGTGGTGGTCTGATATTGGTTGCTTTAGAAAGTAGCAGTTCATTCTTTCTGTATTCATTGCCATTATGTACTGCATGCCAGAGTACATTAGTCAGATTTCAATTTAGCCTGGAACCGTATTCACAAAGTGAAATCTGGCCAGCACCTGATTTACAAATAAACGGTGTTGAACTGCAAAACTTGACTGGTGTTGTAGTGGTAACTAGCTAAATTGACTGTTCAACTGAGCACTAACTCCACTAATAAATTATTGTATTTATTATTAGATTTACCTGGTATTTTAATCATAAAAATTATTCATTGCTCATTAACTAATATAATACTAATAACTGCCCTTTGTACTTGAGGTGAAGCTGTAAAAAAATTCTGTGTGCATGCAGGCAGAGTACAAATCCGGCCAGAATTTTGCCGAGCTATGAAAATGGCGGAATTTGGCTTTGCTGGAGCCAGAATTTGGTACAGCCCTACTTGTCACATAATTTTGGCTGTCCAGAACTGAATATCATTATCATTAAAGCTCTGCAGCACCAAGGCACAGTTTCAAGCAGAATTTGCTACAAGTTTCAGATGGGCAGGCTCAGGCTCAGAGTGGTTTTGTTGGAACTTCTTGCTGCATTTAGTATGTCTTATGAGGTGCTTTTGAAGTCATGAAAGGATATGGGTGGAGTTGAAATGTTTAGTGGAAATTGTTCTGAAGTCAACTGGCATTGTGGCTGCTAAATTGTTGATACTTCTTATATGCAAGAAGTTCTTTGCCCACCAACTGAAGTTATTAATAATTTCATTAATTTTTGCAGTCTTAGAATTTTTGCAATAGACTTAATCAATAGTGTTGAATTTGGTCTCAATTTGAAATGCACTGTGGCACTGTATTTTCACTGTGACATGCATCTGTGTACATTGCACAGCCATGCACTTAATGCTTGTATAGGTTATTTTAGCTCTAAGGCCTATATTTGGTTTGTGAAAAGGATATATTCTGCTGGTGATGAACATAATTGTATTTGACATTCAGAAGAATGGTGATGGTGTAAGGTTGAAATGCATGGAACACAAATATCATGTATTTACCGGTAGTGCCATATTACCAGTCACAATCTAAATACTAGTATTGTATATAAAATTTTTATATTGAAATTAAATGTTTTAAAGGCTGCTGTGATTTTTGCTTAGATTTATGTTGCTTTTTGCTGTTACTATGTTTTATACTATTTACAGGCACTTTCTTTTCATAATTTCTTTATTTAATTTGCTTTGTGTCTAAGTTTCATTGACTGAGTTTGTTCACCAGAGCATTAATTTAAACATTTGTTTTGTGCCATCTTGATCAGTTTTGACAAATCTTTGCTTAACCCTTGTACCACTAAGGGGACGGTTGTTAGCCCACTCAGTTTTCCCAAATCTTTCTGACACCTGGTGATATTTTCAAGCACTGTTAGGTACCTGTCTGTTCTCATGCATTTTGACTTATTTTGTAAGTTTTTTGTTCTATGGGTTGATACTCTACATATGATCATTTGACCAAAGGTAACTGGGGGAGGGGTTGAAACCACCCCTCTGAATTTAACCCTATTGTGTATTTTTCTTAATTACAGTCAATGTCTTTGAACTTAAACCTAACTCTGGGATAGTAATTGGAACAATTGGAACTATTTTGGGCAATACAAGAGTAGTACAGATTAAAGTTTTGAATGTAAAATGTAAAACAGGCTTACAAGTTGGGTAAAGTACAATGAAAGTGAAGTATATTTATTATGTAAATGCTGTAAAAAGAGTCCAAAACAAACATTCATAGTGTACATTATATCTAGGAATTGCATTGGATGGCACCCAATGTTGAATGAGATGTGATTGGCATGACTGTATTTCATGATATTTGGCATTATATAGCATACATTAATTAGTACATAACTGACATTGATTACAAAGATATGTTTATTGACATTTATACAATTATAGCCAAATTACCACACTATTTTAGCATTTGATGAACCTAAAACACATTTGATGATCTTTACTATAAAAATGACTTGTACTAGGTGAAAAATAAAAATCTGAAACGTTAGTTTTTCTTTAAATTTCTATTTTTCTGGAAAATTGGTTTCCGACGTATATTTCCAGTTTTAAAAATAATGAATGTTCTTGAATTTACTAAAACTGGTGAACAAAAACAAAAATCTGTCTTCAATGCTAGTTTTGTAGTAAATTTATTTAAACAAACTTTTTGTATTATATAAAAATTTTTCTGGTACAAGATAGTAATATCTAAATGGGGCTGTAACCACCACCATCACCCCTTAGAAGAAGTGATTATGTAGAAATATTAGTGGGACTAGGGTTAATATGTCTAATATTTTTACTGCAATATCTTTAAATTAAACTTTGCATTTGAATATATATATATATATATATATATATATATATATATATATATATATATATATATATATAGGTGTGTGTGTGATTGTTGTGTGTGTGTGTGTGTTGTTCTACTGTGTGTGTTGTGCATTATAAGACTGTTGTTTGTTCTACTGTTATCTGCATAAAATAATATAACATACATTTGCCCTTTCATAAATAATATAACAGAAATTTGCCCTTTCATGCTTTTTTGGTTTCTTCTAGATGCAAGCACCACTGCTTTATAGATGTTGCTTAGCTACCACAATCAATCTTTTTCCAAAGACTTTAACATGTGATGAGTTATGCTTGACTATTATTGATAAGTGCTGCTGCTTTAAATTATGCTTCACTGTTTTAATTTTATTTAAAAACACTGATGCTTTAATTATAAATGTCACATCCATTGGGCTATGAACTAGTGATCATAATTTATATTTCATTTTAGTAGGTGATGGTTATACTTGCTTGTGGGTTTGTTCCAGAGGATAGATTTGAACTGGCTTTGGTTATAGTGTCTGTAGCTCTCTTTCTGATTAATTTAACCAGTGTACTCTTAGTTTAAGCTGCAGTAAGACATAAAACTGTATGTACTTATGTGCTCTGCATATAACTTTTGTGGCCAAATGAATTTGGTACATGACTGGATCAGGAATGTACCGTATAACCATTGGAATTTCACTTGCAAGAACAAAGTTTCCATGTGTGTGGAATATTTGCATTGAAATGTTGGAAGTTCTTTATAAATGTTTTATCTCAAGTTTTTGGATTTATAATAGAAATCCCATTACTGGTAATGCTGATGCTTATTATCACGTAATGGATTAGACAGGTAATTTGCTGGCGATTACTGTGGACCTAGTTGAGTTTTTTTAGTTATCTTTCTACTTTTAATTTGGCAAACTTAAAGGGATTAAAATGAAGCAAACAGTTGAAGACATTGCTACTATTGCTGATACACTCAGTGAGACAGGTAATTGGCAGATGAGAGACTTCTTTGCTCTCATTTAGTTGTTGTTCAATATTTTGACATTATATGAGATTCTTCTTCGATATGTGATGTGTGTGTGTGTGTGTGTGTGTGTGTGTGTGTGTGTGTGTATGATGTATATAATATATATAACAACTGTATTTTAATTGTGTTGATGTTCTCATTTTGTTGTTGTTCAATATTTTGACATTGTATTATAATATATATATATATATATATATATATAACAACTGTAATATAATGTGTAACATAATATGTAATATAATGTGTAATAAGTAGTGTATGTAGTATGTATGTAATGTATATATGTAAGTATGTATGTATGTAAGTATGTATGTATGTATGTAATAAGTAGTGTAATGTGTAATATAATATGTAATATAATATATATAACAACTGTATTTTAATTGTGTTGATGTTCTCATTTTGTTGTTACATTATATGAGATTCTTCTTCGATATGTGATGTGTGTGTGTGTGTGTGTGTGTGTGTGTATATATATATATATATATATATATATATATATATATATAAACAACTGTATTTTAGTTGTGTTGGTGTTGTATGCATGCATGTATTTTTAAAATGTCATTTGTATTCATGTTTTGGGGGGAAATGGTTATGAAGCAGATATTTCTTATACTTATTTTCTTAATAAATTCATTTATAGAAATAATTCTTTGCCATACTTATTGTTGAATGATAGTTGAAGCAAAATGTCCAGTTTGTTACGGGCAGTGAAAGCATTTGTTATATTTGTCTGTTCAAAATATATAATTTGCATTTATTCTTATTTCTTTAATTATCAGAATGATATTGACATTTTTTGTTTGGTTTTCCATTCTATTACTATTTTTATTTGTTATCAATGCAGCTATTTACTTCTGTAATTTTTATGTCCTTAAAACTAATTGGTGTCTTGACTTTTTGTGTCATTTTCACTTGTTAGTCTAGATGTATTTCTCTTATGCCTTTGTAGGCACTGCCATTATGTAGCAACATTATTGGTTGTCAAACATGTTCAATGTAGCCTATCTTACCTTAATTTTTGCATTGATTTATTAAGTTCTTTTAAAGATGCTTCTTCCATATCAGGCTGATGAACATCTGTTGGGTTTTCGGAAATCAAAAATGAACACCGAAGTGTTTTTTGTTGAAGTTATTCTGTGCACCAGTTGCCACCACCTAGTGAATATTAAGAAACTTATGCCTTTATATACCTGATTTGGTAGAGCATTAGTTCTGTCTTAGATGGGCCATCAACTTGGGTTAAATTCAAGGAAGCAGGGAGAATGTGTATCTTGGGCATGCTCATATCCACTTGTCCACCATTTTGAGATGGGAATTAATATGGTCTGTTTAGCACTTTAGTGTATTTTTATCAATGCACTGGACAGATTGGATAGAATTTGAAAATTATATGCTGCTCCTGAACTGGTTCCAACTGTTAGCTAACTGCATTCTGGTATTGCACAGCTGTTTGTTCCATGAATGTACAGGAAGGGTGGTAAGTGGTTAATTGTGTTGGTGACCTCAGTCCTGAATCTGATATGGTGTGTGTTACTCTCGTCGGGGCTTTTGGTACCTGCTAATTATTTTTTGTTTGTATGCAGTGATTAACCCTTTGGCCCCGTAAGTCCGATATTTTGACTTCATAACCTATTGGTTATACAGATCATTGTATTCAACAGGTTACAGTTGATCATCCATTCAACTGGACATTAGTTGATTGCATGATGGAAAACTAAAGGTGCCATTATGTTCAATTCTGCAGAATTGCTTCCTATACACTTGAGTATGTTTGAAGTTTAATGATAGCTTTTCAGTGCTGTTGTGTTTTGTTTTTAGGTAGTTCAAAGAGTACAGCTGTTTCAGTTAAGTCAGTGAAACCATTTGCTCCGCTCGGTAAGCCGCCATCTGCTTCTTTCCTCTACCTGTGACTTCCTATGTCTTTTAGTTTATTATCCAGTGAATGAAATTGAATTCATGGAGTATTTATGGTTATTTATAGTTGGATCTATCTTCTTGATACTACTACTACTACTGCTGCTACTACTACTACTACTACTACTACTACTACTACTACTACTACTTGGGTCTGTCTTCTTGATACTACTACTATTACTGCTGCTGCTACTACTACTACTACTACTACTACTACTACTACTACTACTACTACTACTACTATATTACTACTAGTAGTAATACTAATAATAACAGCAATAATTAATTTTAATTAATTAATTCTGACAATTTCATATAGCACAATATGCATAGCAAAGGCTAAAGTCAAGAGCGCTTTACAAGTGTCCCTAATAGGAGATGTTAAATAAATGTGTTTAAGGTTCCTAGTGAACAGTTCAGAAGATGTCACCCTAGTCACGTCTGCCGGCAGCGAGTTCCAAAACAAAGAGTTGCCCCTCAAAACAGACCGATCCCCAAATTTCGCTGTCATAGACAGGGGTGGAACCACCAATTGAGAACGGCTGCTTAATCGGAGCTGCGAGCGCCGATGAGACGACTTGGGCTTACAGACAAGAGCCATTAAGTAATCAGGGCAGAAAGGGTCATTTAACATCCTAAATGTAAACCAGCAATGTTTAAAGGCTATACGCTCCGAATTCCGGAGCCAGTGAAGGTTGTCTCGTAATAGTGGTGACACATGCTCATTCCACCTAGTGCCGAAGATCAGACGTCCTGAAACGTTTAGCACCATCTGAAGATGGTTGGTGATAATGTTGGTGATGACTCGTGTGAAATCGTTTGGTTTTTGTAGGCAATAGGAAAGCCCTAGTTGAGAAATCGGGGCTCGTGAAGCATGCTACGAGTCAAAGAAAGGCAAAAGATGTAAACCGCCAATCGTCTATTAATGATCACAGAACCAGTATACACAGGTACACAGATAGGTTGTTCAATCATATTGTTATTATCAGTTATAACAATTTATTAATATCTATATTCAATTTATTTGTAACTAGTTTGTTTTGGTACAACTGGATCACGGTTGAATTGTTTCATTCATAATATTGCATAATAAATTAAGCAGAATATATGGATAGTATTCATGTTGCTTTTTATGGACTATTATTACAATTTTTATTATTATTCATCCTTCAGCCAGGATACTAAAATGATTGCATGGTGAATTACTTGTTTCAGTGAGAACCAGCAATTCCTTAAGGATGTCACTTCGGCCGTTCTTGAAGGTCGAGGCATCGGTTGGTTGAAGTTGGGTAAGGTGAAGAAATTAATGGAGGATGAAAACTACAGGAACTTTGTTGTAAGCCGACTCAACATCACGCTTGAGAAGAAACTGTCAGATGAAAACCAACATCTTGAAGATGTGGTCAGTAAATAATAATGTTTTCTATTTGGTTGGAAAATGGTTTCCATTTGATTGGAAAATTTGATATTATGTTCCAATATATTTTGCAAAGTTGTGCTTCTTTGTAAAATTTGTGCTGATGCCAATAAGGTGATTGTTTGGTTGGTTGGTTGCTTGATTGGCAGATGGTTTGCTTTTAGCCAGCACAGATTATTGGAATTTCATGTGAAACCTTGATATTTGATTGTTTTCTGTACAATGGGATTTGTTGATATGTTAGGAAAGTAAATTTATTTGTAAATGCAAAATTGAAACGGTTCTTGGTTTCTGTTTTCTGTACATTAGTCTGTTTCAAAGCAAGTATTCAAAGGAATGCTGACTTTAATAAAGGCCTTGATAAATGGGCTGGAGAATACTTATCAGAGCCAAGGAGCTGGAGGAATGGCTTCAGCCTTGATGGTATTGGAGATCATTCACACTCACTACTGGGAAAAAGAAGGAAGCAGCAGAAGTGAAACAAGCAACCAGTCCCTTGTAAGAGAGCAATTTATATGAATACGTTAGTTGCAATGACTACGATCATTATATAGCTCTTATTAAGTGAATATTGAATATAACATTATTGAGGGTTGATGTAATAGCAGACTTTCCAACATAATTGTCATAATGATTTGTATTGCTCGTGATTGATATTTTGGACCAAATCTAGTCATATTTGCCGTTATTAAGTGATCATAGTGACTAGGCATGGTTGCTTATTAAGTTATTACGTATGATTTTCAGACATTCAATACATTTCTGAATTGCCTTTTTATTAATGAACTAGACTCCATTTCATGATTTCACTGAAGTTGGCTGTCCAGCTGGTGTTTTAGTGTTAGACTGAAAGTCTGTTAATCTGTGAGTTGGGTTCTGTGAATCATTGGTTCCTTTTGATTATGCAGATTAGGCAATACAAGCAAATGTCTTATTTATTCTATTTAGATTCCACTCCCAAGATGTTTTTACCTTAGATATGGTTGTTTATAATAAGAAATTTCAGTTTTGAAGCCTTTGATTTTACCTCAGATATAACAATTTCACCTATTACTGTCTTTGCTTAAATTTATTTGTGACCAAATCAGTTCATGAGGCAGAAAACTTATAAAAGAAATAAAGATATAAGTATTGAATGCAAAGCTCCATTGTAAAACATTTGGACTCTGGCTATGGCTCACATTGTGGTTTGGAATGCTGTTTGTTGGCTGCTCATGACAATTCTTTTCCACTAAGGCCAGAAAGGTACATGTATTCTGATTGCTTTCTTTAAAATATGTTCCCAATAAACAATGTAAGATAGAACCATGGGTTATACTGGAAAAATGTCCCGGTAAGCATTAATGGCTGGATATGAAAGTTGTCAGAAATTGAAATGAATGGGGATCATCAGAGTGTGAACGAAGGATTGAGTGAATTTCAGAGTTTTTGATCCAACTGGGCTGAAGCCTATGGTCCAGAGAACTATGGTCCAAAGTTTAATATTTAAGGTCTTGTGATTGACAGTGGCAGACCTTTGTGCCTGGGAATGATTTCTGTGTAAATAGAACTATTTTATGTTTATGTATATTTAGACAGAGGTTGTAAATTTTCTACCCAATCTTAACTAAAGGTGACTAGTACCATTCCATGTTAAAACTCAGCATAAGACACTGCAAGAGTCATTTACTTATTTGTGCTGATGTCAGTTTGGATTATGATTTAAAATCAGTGTACAGTTTCTTTCCCTCTGTCAAAGATAAAGGCAATGCTTTTGTCCATAAGTTTGAGGATAGTCAAAAATGAATAAATTGTGAGGCTAATGACAGATGCAAGCTTATGTCATTAGTAGCAAATTGACTTCTAGAGTAATATTAAATCTTTGATAGAATAAAATTCCTGACAAAACAAATTGGTAGCTTAATTAAATTTTTATAAGTAATTAATTACTTTGGGACTCATTTATCGACTATAACAGTTCATCATCATGCTTGCTTTCTGTCAGCTCATTAGTGGCAATAGCTAGACACGAAACTTCTTTTATCTTTTTCTCTCATTAGTCTATTTCCATCAATTACTGATATCTTATATCTTTCAGTCTTCTTTGATGTTATCCATCCATTTTTCCCTGGCTGGGCCTTCCTCTTCCTCTCTTGCCTTCTTTGTATGCATAGAGTGCTTTATATGGGTGTCTGCTGTCTTCCATTCTATTTACATTTCCATACCATCTATAACAGTTATGTTATGGTAATTCACAGAGCATAAGATCATTTGCTTTATACAATTAGTACAGTTTACTCCACTTTGTGTATGACCTATGGTGACGACTTCAGGTAGGATTTATAGGGTGGTGTTGATCTCCATTGCTATAGCCTCAGCTAGCAGTTCAATAATTATACCATGGCTATGGACTAGTGTGAAGCTGAGTCGACTTTAATGCTCTAGTGGGTATCGAACCTGCATCCTTCGGATCTCCACGTCAATGTTGTTACCACTCTGCTCTCCCCCTGGCAATATTTTTGAAAAATCACCAATGGGATCTTGATATTATGCATGTTGGATTGGGATTATCCATCCGGGGTACTGTACCACCTAATGTGAAGACGAATTTATTTTAGGCCAGTTCACCATTTGGAAGCAGTGAGGTGCTATCATCCCTAACAATGGACTCAAAGGCTGAGAGCAGAAGTTTGGGAGAAGAGCACATGGTTGCTGCATTGGGTGTGTATGCAAAACAGTTTGCCTTGTTTCTAGATTTAGCGCACGCAGTTCTGTCCCATCATCATATTGGGATATGGTGTGAATTGCATTCTTGTCCACATTTTTATTTTATTTATGTCTATGTTAATTGCTACCTCATTTAAAGGCTTTTCTGCTTTTGCTTGCTTCCCTGCTGATTTCTGTTGCAGTTGTTTATATTGCATTTGTTTTTAATTTGCTTAAAATACTTGTATGATGTAAATGTTTTTAAATGATTTCAAACTGTTGTGTTTGTTAGTTTCAGTGTAATGACTACGTGTTTTCTTTGTGGTATCTCTTGGTGTGTTTTTGGATTGCTTTCTACTTGTTTAATACTCACTTTCTGAAATTCTGGTCTTTTGAGTCAGTGATCTTTATTGAATGCCAGAGCAGCAAGTTTATACTCTATTTATAGTTGATCATCTGCTTGTATGCTTGCTGCATTTTTGCAATAGTTTATTTTTGCTGCATTAAAATTTGATCAATTTTGATTTGCGCAAGTTTAGACTTTGCATTTTTCTGTAGCATCTTGGTTGCATTTCACTTGATAGTGTATATACTTTGGGAGAATAGAGTGAAATATTTTTGTTAAAAGCAAAAGCACGAAACAAAATATTGGTTGGAGTGCAATTATTAAAAGAAGATTAGAGGAATTGAAATGAGATTTTTGACTAAATTTAGAAAGGTTATTGAAAACTATACACTGACCATCAGTGCCTTTATTTGAAGATGACAGAGAAGCTTTAACAATTTTGAACAGGATAACCAAAATCATGGTAATAGCAGTTTTGCTTAATGCTGTTTTTTTATAATATGTTCTATCCAGCCTATTTTCATTCAAGATTTGGGTACATGAAATTTTTTTCAAATTTATACCTTGTTGGGCAAGGAGTTGAATGTGCCACCTGCCAATGAATTTTATTCTTAAAACCCTCATTTGGTTCACTTTTATGAAGCACTGTGTGGAGTGACATTATGTGATGTGACCGCACCACTTCTAGTATTAAAGTTTGCCATAGTGCCTGAGTGGCTGCTTTAGTTGGCTATTCCACCATTGTTGTTACCTTTAGTAATTCATTATTATCATTAGTGTCTGTGTGCCATCTATCATTGTTGGACGCATTATCCGTAGACGTATCTTGTGATCATGTGCATTTTGTATAGTTTATTCTTCCTTTGACATTTTTTGCTATTCGATTCTGCTGCCTCCTTGTCCAGGTCATGCTCAAGGGTGGCAGCTTGAACCCCCTGCAACTTCCAGAGGGGGCGGCCTATATGCCTCATCCTCATCTAGCATGACCGAATCAGGCAAGTGAGCTTCATCTTCCCATTGCTTTCTTTGCAGCCTTTCCATTGAGGTTGAAGTACTTTTACTTTTTAGCTGCATGCTATGTGTTGCTTTCAATTTTATTTGTCACAAAAATTTGCAAACGCTTCTGCCAGAGACATGCTTTATGTTAGATGTTTTAAGCGTTTTCCATGTACTGCACATCCATTCATTGCTTTTAGTAGATCTGTCCAATTTAGTTTTCTTGCTGGCTTCTGTTTAACTCTGATGGTGAAAACACTGCAGAATTCAATTAAACTGTTAGAATAATAATTTCAATTGCTCAATTACAGTAGATGGATGAGTTGTACTTTTTACTTTCACTCAATGTTGTGTCTGATATGCATTTTTATGTAAGCAAAAGGACAGACCTTGGAAACGTTGGGTGCTAGGACAAACAGCATATGTTCCATTTTCTATGAATTTGCATAGGTTCTTCAGCAGTCGATGTGTTAAATATGAGGATGAGACCAGTTTTAGAATATGAGAATATTTTAGAAGAAAGTGAAACCTTGACTTTAATTTACTTATGTAGTGATGACTGAAGTTTAAGAAACTTGGGTTGATGGGTAAATTCACGGAGAGGCATAAATCAGAAATTCTAGCAAGTTTTTCCATGTAAGTCTTGCACTGTAATACTTGTGAACTTTAACATTTGCTTAGTTGGTGTTTTCTGCAAGAATGAGAAAACGTGTCATTGCTTAATAGAATTTTGATTTAATAATTATGTCTAGGTTCACCTGTTATCGTCAATGGAGATGAATTTGAAAACAGTGATGCTAAGGCATCAACTGAGG
Source organism: Metaphire vulgaris (assembly GCA_018105865.1). NCBI lineage: Eukaryota > Metazoa > Annelida > Clitellata > Crassiclitellata > Megascolecidae > Metaphire > Metaphire vulgaris. Next base: position 17,713,263 of record CM030834.1, read on the forward strand.
GCTTATCTTCACCTCGTGAGCTTGACCATGCAAATGATGCCTGCAGAAACGCCGCAACAGATGATGTTAAGCGTGACTTCGATAATAACATTGCAGAGGATAACAGAAATCTGTCGAAAGTAGCTGCTTCAGGGATCTGTTTTACCTGCCAGCACGTATATCAGTGAGTTGGAAAGACAAAGAGACAGTTCTGGCTATGCAAGTGAAAGTGGTGACATGCTGAGGGAACTTGTCAAAAACAAAGAATTGTTAGAAATGTCTAAGAAGAAGAGTATGACAAAAATTGGGTCTGTGGATTCTGACATTTCAGATTCAAGTATTATGGTATGTTGGAATTACGATCAATTGTGTTAAGTTACATTTGATAGTTTATTTCAGTTCAATAAAGGATTTGATTTGTCATCATTTGCTTTAAACGCTATCTCTACCAGTGTAATTGTAGTTAGCCATTTGCTGTAGAAATAATTTACTTACTAATTGTCTTTTAAGTATTAGCATACTTTCATTTAACTAGGCTGAGGTTTTACATTCAAGCTGCTTTATTAGACTGTTCTATGTCATCGTATCTATGGCTTCTTTAACAAAAGTCATGTGGTAGAATTTTTACATTGCATTTTAAATTTTCTAAAAAGACTGCTGATGTCATAAATAAGGTTATCTCTTGTACACTTGAGATATGAGGGTTGATTTTTTCCAATTTAGACCAGTATTGCTCGACGCAAGCGCAGCACAAGTAGTTTCCTGAGCACAAAGAGTCACCTGAGCGGAGGTTATCGATACCGAGAAGGACGTTTGCTTAACCTCACTTATCCAGCTATTGAAAACTACAGGACTTACCTGTTTGAGAATGTTCTTGGTAAGTTTGATTTTTATGTTATTGTTGCCTAGATAATATGATGGTCCTCATAATATGTGTGATGTCTGAATTGCAATGAGTTTGGATTGCTGTTTTGTGAATTGTTGATAGAAACCAGATCAGTGATGCTGCTAGAAGCAGATTTAATTGTATGTAAAGCTTTTAGGTCACATCATAATCTTGTATAGTTGCTGGTGAAGGTAATATCACTATATGAAAATGAAGAAGAAATTACTGCAAATGAATAATTTTTTAGGGCTGGTAGCGATTAAAATTTTCTTGTTCGATTAATTGGAAAAATTTTAATCGACTAATTTCATTTAAAATAATTACATATAGCTTTTTGCTAATCTTCTTGCATTGTCTATTTTGCCATCTGCAGTTAGCTTAAAAACAAAACAAAAGTGCTTGCTCATCTCTTTCCTTATATGCTTAACTACAGCATTGCTTTCATTAGTCGCCATTGTTGTCTGAACGAAATAGAAATATTGTAAGCTAAGTAGGCATTCAAGTAAATAAGTAACAAAAATATTAATATATAATTGATTAATTAATCATTAATATCCACAGCCCTATAATTTTCATTTGAACTCTTTAATAACTTGCTGTTGAACATAATGTATTTCATGAAGATTACAATTCTTAGATAAAAAAATGACATGATTTTAAATATTAACGGTCATTTAATACAGTGCCTCTGTAAGCTTTTATTCATGAATTTTTTTCACGGATTTCGGTATGCATTGCTTATGTTAAAATTGTTTAAAGGTAAAGAAAGGTCACCTCTATGGGATCAGATTCAGTTTTGGGAAGATGTCTTCTTAGATGCTGTTGCTCAAGAGCGAGACATCATTGGCATGGATCAAGGCCCAACTGAAATGATGGAAAGGTAAAACAAACTGTCACATACATACTCACTGTAACTAAAAATCTGGAGCTCTTCTCCTCTGTTAGATCTTCCGATGAATTAAGTACTTTCATATCGAGGCAGAGACAAATCCTCCAGTTGTGTTTTCCTTTATGGTCAGTCTTGCTGTTTTCACTCTGGCTGATCTCTGGAATTGACCTGAGCTGTTATGGATGGATTTGGAGAAGTGCATTACATTATTGTTATAACTGTTGTTGTCGTTGTCTTCAAGATATTATTTTATCCTCTACTCTTGATTGTTTCTATTTTTGAAATTCATCAGAATTTCTGTTGTAAGATGAGGTTAAAAGACTGATTTTTCCAGTGGTATTGTTGCAGGTATAAATCCCTTGGTGATTCTGAGAAGAAACGACTTGAGTATGATGAAGATCGACTGCTTGGAATAATGCTCTACAACATGGTGGCTTTCATGGTCATGATGAATGTTAACAAAAACGAGATCAAGCGAAAGGTCCGGCGTCTTTTGGGAAAATGTCACATTGGCTTGGCGTGCAGCCAGGAAATCAATCAGCTTCTTGATCAGATTGAAAGCCTGGTATGTTCTTTTTTCATTACATGTGCACTGTGCAGGTAATTTTGTTGCATTTTCTATTCTGTGTACAACTCTACCGATTACTAGTTTTATGTTATAGGATGTACACCAGTAATGATTAGATAGTTTCAATTTGTATACATGGTGTGTGGAATGTTCATACAACAAAGCCAAGATTTCAGTGAAGGATGATATAACCATTTCACTGCAACGCCGTTTTAGTGCCATATATCATGACGTACTGTAACGAGGTGCTTCTTTGCACGTATATGGCTTGCTGTATGCATGCATGGTGGGCGCTGCTATTTATATGCAGAAGGTAATGAAATTTCCATGCAGCAAATGAGTTTTAGGATCGGATAAGTTAGATTTGCATAGCACCAGCAAAGGCCAACATCAGAAAAAGTGACCTTTTCTCCAGTACTAGATGAAGAATAGGCTGCTTTTTAGCTGCAATGCAATACATGAAACTCTGGGTTTGCTTTATTATTGTATTTATTTGAATAAACTCTACTGCTTCAACACATTCTGTACATTGCAAGCTAAACTAAAAAGTTCACGATTCATGCGAAAAGTTCTCTTTCTCATGGCTACACTATATACATATGCCATATTGAACCTATGCAAAATCACTGAAACTTCTCTCACCGGTGTTGTTACATAACAGATGCACTGTATGGCAGTGAAAACTAAAGTAAAAAGATAAATTATAACACAATGTCATAAATAACTAATTTTTACCTTTTTCTGCAAGAAATATGATTCCAGCAAGCCTGATTCTTCCATTGTATAATGTCATTCTTGAGGTTCCTTGCCATGAGTACCATGTAACTAATCACCTATGCTGATATATGGCAAATACAAAGTAACTTTTGATTTCTATATGCAGCACAGTTTTATTGTGGTACGCAGAAACCATAAAAATCCAGCTGTATCATTGATGAGCCAGTCTCGTCATGCTCCTGTGGGAGTGGTAATTATGATGAGTGTAACTTGTCACAGTGAAGGGGTTAATGTAATTGCTATATTTAATGTAATAGTTTCATTATTGTGTCATGATATAGATTTTCTTATCATTATTATAGACCAAATTTGAATTCTCTGCCAAATGTTGAACTAGCTTTCCATATTAAAATTTTTAATTATTGTTACAATTGCATGACAGTTAATGTGTAACAGGCACCATTAGATGTTGTCTGTTGTGTTTTAGCATGGTAATGACATTGATCTGAAGCCTCTAGGAAGTCGTCTAATGCAAAAACAATCTTTTACAGTTCACTGGGGATCAGACAACACAGGAGACATGCTTTTCATGGAGGCAGGCATTTCACTTTATATTAGAGCCCTATCCATGGTTTAGGGTTAGTGTTAGGTTTAGGGTTAGAGTTAGAATGACATTTTGTCCCCGTGCCATTTTGTCCGCGGACATTTTGTCTGGTGACATTTTGTCCCTGTGCCGATTTGTCCGTGACATTTTGTCCTAGCACCGATGATAATGTAACAAAACTGCAACATGCATTTAATACAGTAATAATAGACATTTTAATTGACGGAGAAGCATGCTATGATATTAATGAATGTATATTGGCATAAGAGGGTAGAAGATAGAGTGTTATCCTTAGATATTTCTGATGTTATTAACACATATTTGAAAAATATAAAAAATATAACCAGCATGTGTTTGTCAATCTGTCAATAAAAGGGTTTTAACAAATGATATTGAGGTTGGGAGGCTTTTCATATTCTGAATCATAGGGTCACAGCAAGATATATTATTTATCTCTGAGTTTCCTATGACATCAGACTCTGTTGGTGCATCTTATGTACAATGACGCATTGGATGTCTTATTCATAAAATTTTTACACAAATCGTTAAAACCTGCATCTTATAATTGGGTGCGTCTTATATGCATGAAATTAGGGTAAAGGGTGAGGAACGAATATTTGGAGGACCACCCCCCTTATTGCTACCTGAGGTGCATGTGCTAGCCTACAGCCTGACCCACCAAATGTGCATATTCAGTTAAATACTTATTACTTATGCTTGAAATGATTTGTTGCTTGAAATGTTTGTCTTTACTTTGCTCTTTGTATCATGGAATGCTTTCTTTATTACTGATTGAACCAGAAACTGTTATTCACTGGAGAGCAATAATTGCAATATAATTATAATGGATGACTGATATGACACTGGGCTATAATAGCATTTCGCTAAATAGTCTGCTGCCATAGGCACTAATAATGTTATTTTTATTACGTTACGGCACCTGACATTTCTTTTCTTACAGGTCTGCGATGATTGCCTGATTCTGCGAAGTGTAAACGGCACAATCTGTGACCGGTGGTGGTTTGAGAAGTTGGTCAACATGACCTACTGCCCCAAGACAAAGGCACTGTGCCTCTGGCGCAAGCACAATGGCAAAACGCAACTCAACAAGTTTTACACCAAGAAGGTTTGCGACTAATGTATCAGTCTTTATTCTGTGTTGTATTTGAAGTTACAGAACTTTAATTTTTTGAATGTTTTCATCGCCTTTTGATGTATTTGGTAAAATGTTTTAATAGTGTCGTGAGCTTTACTTCTGTGTCAAAGAGTCAATGGAAAAAGCTTCCAGCAGGAACAGTAGTAAAGTTCCAGGTATGTTCCAGCTTCATTCAATTCTTGCAAATGTCTTATGTTTTGTGTGTTTCAATTTGTAATATTTTCATATTGCTAGGAACTGCATATGGCTCTGTGTGTGTGTGTATTCATCTTTAATATTTGTTTCCATTGAGATTTGTGATATTAGGTATCCCTTTATATCCATTTTATCCATGGTACCCATTTCATTTTAACATATGCAAATGTGATAGAAAAAGCTCTAATGTTTTGAATAATGGAGCGGGCCAATAAGAGAGGAAGACCACACAAAGAATGGTGTGATGATATTGAAGAATGGTGTGGATGCAGTTTACAGGATCTTAGCCACAGAGCAATGGACAGAAAAGAATGGCAGAAAACTGTGGAGATGGCATTATACACCAACGGGCGATGAGCCCACGGTTAATGATGATGAAATGTGATAGAAGATTTTTAAGGTAATGTTGTTATTCTACTTGAAGTTAATGTGCAGGTTTATTTGTATTTCAATGGTTGTTTTGTAAGGACTTGATTTGGGAAGTGAATTTCCAGTGCAGGATCTTAAATCAGGACAAGGAGGACTTCTTCAGGTGTGCATGGAAGGAATTGGTCTTCTCTTCGCCAACAGCAAGGTGTGCTAACATTTTAATTCTGTTTGTAATCTTGTTGACTTGTAGCTCTCTTTTTACCATTTTGCCATCATGGCTGTTTCAGGGGAAAATTAATTTGCTCACTCTAAGAAAAAGTATCAAGGTTATTAAACTCTCTTATGGCAAGATTTTATACATGGATTACATTGGGTATAGGTATTGTGTACAAATGTATTAGTTTTACTTGTTTTTGTTGTTGTATAAATGAATTTTGCTTCAGAAATGAATTTGATATGAAAAAATGACTAAGGATTAGCATCGGGCAGAAGAGATGCTTTACTTGTTAGAATGCTCATGGCTAGTTTAAATATAGCAGTATTTTAAAGAGATTTCACGAAAATCTAAAAGCTTACTGACAATATTTGAGTCCGCTTCTTGTGAATTTACAGAAATTATGGATCTCTTAATGTTTTTGCATTCCATAGGCTAAGTTGGACAGTGAGACTGGTTAGGTGCGTTGGTTGAATCTTATCTCTTTTTCAGCTCTGATTATAGTTTTGAGAATCGAAATCAGTAGAAATGGGTTTTCAGATGTAGCAGAAGGCTACAGTGCACCGGGTGCTGAGTAATATAGGCATTAAAATTTGATGGACGGCATTCAGTTAGAACCAGTTGAAGCTGTTGAGTATTATTTCTTATAGATGTAGTCTTATAAATTGAATGCCATTTTGGACTTCCTCTATTGCTCACAGCACCGGTTGTCAGGCCAGACTGAAGCCATCATGAACACTGATTTTTTTTTTAGATAGATAGCTTTATATAGAGTGGTTAGGAAATATTTATTTCTAAATTATTAGTAAAAGTAATGACTATGGTATATCACAGTTGTATTAGGTGTATAGGGTAATTTTTGTTGCATTGGATTATTGTTACTGAAATTTCTCATTTTCTAAGGTCTCATTATATGTGGTACAAGCCATCATTTATTTTAAAGTTTTGTTGTGTTTATGCAGATAAGCTGAATGTATTTGTGGTCAGTCACTTTGAGCCATGAAGTGAATTGTTGATGAGAGTTCTTGCATAATCTTGCATAATCTTTTAAAACTTAACAGTTTTTTGTTGTATATTTTCACCAATGATGATGCGTTTGATTTTGGCAATATTCTTCATTTCTAGGTCCTTTTTAAAGTTCATATTTAAGAAACTTGATCTTTGTTATGAAGCAATTTAAAACTTGTCATTTGAAAAGACATTTGATTTACCTTTTCAAGTTAAGTAAACAGTTACATTTGCTGCAATCCTGATGAGAGTTGCAAGACTTTTTGGCTAAATTCCATTTGAACCTTAAGATTACTTAAGCTTTCCTGTTGTCTTGACTTGACCATTACCAATACCTTCATTCTAAAATTGTTGGGGGAAATAAATTTTGGGAAAGTGTTTTGTGATAATATTACATTTTTTTGCATTTATTGAAACACTTTGAGCACAGTCAGTAAAGTTATTCCAGTGATTATGCCTGCTATTATAGGCTATTAAATTTTAGAAAAATGGCAAGAAATTGTAAGGGAATTGTTGCAAGTGAAAACTGTTTACTGTATAAGTACGGGTAAGTTTTTACATTGATTTGGGATAACATTTTTATGGCTTTTGATCAGTTGGCATTATTTTTGCCATTTAGACCTTCTCAAAGTTCAGTTACAGTCCATTTAGTCGACCTCTCTGGATGTTTCCCAATCCATGGTTTTTTATTCATCAAAAGAAATAAATTGTATGTCTGTTTTTATCCTTTTCCACATGTGCTGTTGTTTCATATTGGAGCAATTGATGGATGAAATGCTGGAAATTTTACCCACCGTTTTACTTACTCCTTTCTATTTTGTTGCCATATCTGTTATTTATTTTTTAAAGTAACGGAGTACAAAATTCCTTTAAAAATGATCTCTTAATGTCAGAGCTGTCTTTGCATGTTTTATATTACAACTAATGCAACTGATCTTCCACTATTGTTTAAGTACTACTTAACTTGATGCAATGTATATTATGTCAAGATATGTTATTCTCGTGTATTTTGTATATCTGAAAGTGAGGTGGTGATGTTATGTTATTTGTCAATGTGGACTGTTGAGTTGTATCCTTTTGTGTCCTTTTTACACTTTTGTCTCCCGTTATATCTTCTACCTTTTAATTTTCTAAAGCGCTACTGGTATATCTGTCTGCACATAGACAGTATGACGTATATTTGTTTTTCTGTTGCTGTTCCTGTGTTTGACTTTTTCATATTTCTGATGCAGATATTTCTTCACTGTCAGATGGGATCAGCTTTGACCTCCTTAGCGTTAACCCGAGCATTACTAGGCCAATATACCGGTATTAATGTACAGTACCTAAGTTTCAGGTGATCAAAGCAGTCAGAGTTTGACTCTGGTAGCAAGATAGGCATCTGGGTCAGGTAATGGAGCACCGTTCTGATGAAACGTTCAATTTTAATTTATGTGGCACCTATTTTATAGTGCCATTTTATACAAATTCACTGTTATATACTCCTGTAGCTGTTTAAAAAAAAGACCGAGTGCCTAAGAATAAGCAGCTACTGCTGTGCTGCTCTCCAAAGCGCTATATAAATCTACAAGATTTTACTTACTTCTACCTAGACAGTTACTGATTTCTCAAATATACATTATTCAAATATAATTTCATCATAGTCAAGGTAGCATAATATAAAGCGCCTATAATTTTTATTTATATAGCACCCATTTTTATGGCACCATATTTAATTATATAGCACCTATTGCGGGAAGATAGATGAGTGGTAATATCATTGGGCAGGCACGCCGACGACACGGGTTCAATCCGTAGGAGCTCCTAGGTCGACTCAGCCTAAGGTTTATTTATCCGTAATCGATAGCAACCATTTCGATAGTAACCATAGGTTCGGAGACTGGCCACCGTCCGCGATGTATTTAATTCATATAGGGTGAAAACCTTTACTTTACTTTACCTATTGTATAGCACCATATTCAATAAATTCAAATGAATTGTAATAAAGGTGCTATATAAATTTTCAATATATAGCTGAATTGAACAGGATTCTAGTGGCAGGTGTCTAACTTTACCATTGCTTTCAAAATAATATTGTTACGATTAGCGAATTCATAGTATAAATTTATTATGTGTTTGAAATGCTGCCTTTAGGCATTTGAAATGAATTGTGATAAAGGCACTGCATAAATTAGCACATGCTTGAGTAAAATGAATATGGTACTAATATCAGGTCTCCAATGATTACACCTAAACACTTGATCCTACTTACAAAGTATTAGTATCTGAAGTATTCAATAATTTGTAAGTAAGTAACATCATTTTGCTTCAGAAATAATCTAACGCTTTCAGTATGTCATTATCAAAATTAATCTAACGCCAAGGAGGTTAATGTATTTCTTTGCCGGACTCTTCACAATATGCTTGGTCACTGTAGGCATGTTCATTGTTATTTTTGTTTGCTCTCTTTCCAGTGCCATTCATTTGCTTCCAATAATAACTTTCATGGCAGATAAAATTATGAATTGGTTGAGCTTCCTTTTCTTTTCCAATATGACCCCTCCTCCTCCTCACAAATGGACGTTGATGTTATCCTGTTTTTTGAATTTTGAGTTTTTCTTCTCCATCTTCTGAAATTTTGCGGTGAAGGACTTACTCATTGACTTCTTTACAGCATTCGTCATTTGACTATCTTTGAATTAATAGTTCTGAAATGTCTAATTTAGCTTCTTTAAAAAAGGATTGATAATTTCTGCATTATCGGCAATGTGATTTGTACTTCATCAGTTTTTTGTTATTATTTTACGATTTATTTTTGTGTTATTTCTGTTTTTAGTTGAATATTTTTCATTATTTGTAAATGTGAGAAATTAGTCAGCATAAGCATATTTAAAAGCAAAGGTTGAGGAGGAACTGAATTGTGAATTATATAAATCGCTTTTCAGAGGGGACGATTTCTTCTGTTCTTATGTGGTACTTTCTTCAATCGTTTCAACAGTGCCTTGTTTTGAATGAATGATAGTGAGAACCTCTTTTAGCTGTCAGTCATCTCTTTTTGTTGAAACTTTTGGCGATCATCTTGAGGTCATCTTGAGGTTTGACGGGATTGTGGCAGCTGTTTGTCAGTTCACCTTTTGTGTGACCAAGATAATGCTCTAAGACATGTATGCATTAAGTGTTATGTATTGCTGTCTCTTACATGTAAGTACTAAGAATATATTTATTGATTCCTTTATTATCTATCTCAATGATCCAGTACTGAGAAGCTCTCTTGTTTTCTGCCACATTTTAAAGTAGTACCTTAACTGTTTTGTATTTGTTTTGTGATGTATCTGTGGAAGCGCTGTTTGAAACCTTTTCTTAACCGATGAAAGATTTGCTTTTTTTCTTTTAAAATTTTTAAGAAAAAGGAAATTTCATTCTTTAAGCTGTTTACTCTTGAATATAAGCCGACACTTATTTAAACTTGATGCTTTTGCAAATTATAGAATATTACATTCAGATATGGCGGCAATCTGTGTTGTGGCCTGCATGAACTTTTGAGATGGTCTCAGCTGAGTTTTTAATAGTGGATGCAATTGACACTGTTTAAGTTTAGCGAATGCCAGAGAAATTAAGAATTGATGACATTCGAGTATAAAGAGGTTAACTGTTTTCCATTCGTCATAATTTTTTGTCATTTTCTTTTCCTTTTGCCGCGACACGTTGTTTCCTTCCACCGCAGGACTTTGAGGTATCATGTATTTTCTCGTTGTTTGGTTGGTCAGTCTCACTGAAGTCACTTGACCTGCACATGATTTGAATGTGTGGTTGTCTTTAGAGTTGTCCAGTAGTAGATCATAAATATGTATATATGTATATATATACATATATGTATGTTGTATGTGTACATATATACTAGTATGTATAAATTCTCATGCATATATACAAATACACGGATGTGCACATATTCACGCATATTCATTATACTTTCGATCAGCAAAATTGGTGCTTTCTACATGTATATATGTATATATACAAAGCTATAAATTGATGAACCAATAATATGGCGTATGCTGTGCAATATTCTTCGACCTCTAAACCTAACATTAGACTTTCTGTACATGTCCGTATGTGTATATATGCAAAGAGATATACATATATGCGTAGGTGTATCTATAGACTTATGATCGCAAGCGTAGTATCAGTGTTGAATGGCCATCTCCAAAGTTCATTGACAGTGCAGTAGTTTAACAGAGTTGTTGTGGCACTGTTGTGTTCGTTGTCATCGTTGCATGCTTTTGCTTCTGCGGCTGAGGCTGTAGAGGCTGCTTCCATCAAACGGTGTTTTACAGTTTTGCATTTATAAATAGTCAAGAATCGTAGCCATGCATTTGTACGCTACAAAATTTGGAACTCGTATTTCTTGTTCAATTCAATTCTGATCAGTTAAATTGTAAGAGTAGTTTGATATAATGGAGTCAGTTATATTTCCTTTTGAAGTTTGTCAAGTAAAATTCAAAATTATATATGCATATTAATATGCATGATTATATATTGTTAACTGGCATTTACATGATATATATACAGTATATATATATATATAGGTATATTATATGTTTACCTCATATGTAGGTTGGAATGGTTTGGCATGTTTTAAAGTTTTTTTTTTATTTGAGCAGCATGATAATAATACTAAATTTTGTAACAAGAAATCATTACGGGATGAATTTCATGGATACGTATCATTTAAAAAGTTTTGAACAACGATGAACACGACAACATAGAGTCTGTGTGGCTTCACCAGATTTAAATATTGAAAAATGTCTGTTCAGGGGTTCTGACTGCTTGGTCATTTTCTAGGAAATATTTGGGAGAGATGAAAATATGTTTTTAAACGGAATTTACCAAATTTTTTGGTGCATATGCATGATGTCCTCATAAATTGCTTCTTAGGTTTTGGCACAATTTTGCAATAATCTGTGCATTTCTTGTACCAATCACCTTTTCTCATGACTTTTACAATTTCACTATAAATAGATTTCATTTGGTACTTCAGTGGTACAGAGACGTGGTTGTATCAAAAAACATAAGGCTAATTTAATATAGCATGCAGTGCTCAGTTTGTTTCCTGTTATGATTATGATTACAGACAGGGTGAATATCTATTAGTTTCAATTGCTGGTTAAGTACGAAATTGAATATTGGCTGAGGGTATTATATTTCACTTTGTTAGATAGCCATTTGAAAATTATACTTTCAGCCATTAAAATTAAGCAGTTCAATTATTTATTGTTTTTACAAATCAATTCATTATGGATAATTTGTAATTTAAATAGTTAGGTAAATAAATAATCAAACCTGTGATCTGCTAATTTAAAATCCCCTACATAGCTGGACATTGTATGCCACAGGATGGCTGAATTAAAAATTGCTCCTTTTTAGAAATGGTGTTAGTGCAAGCTAAATCATTAACTCATTACTCGGATTACATCAGAATTGTAAATTACAACTAGGCCTACTTTTTTGAGTTGATAAATTGACATTGTATGCCCATAGGCATCCATTGGGAGAGTGGGTGCAACTACCCGTAGTACTTTTCTGAATCACCCTTTTATTCACACTATGTGTGCCTATACACTTTCTAGGTTTTTCAAACCCTTGACTAACCCTTCGAAATCTGCAACCCACATGTACACACACTACTACATGTGATAGTACTGCATCATATAGACAATAGCAATGCTGAGCTGATGTTAGGTCTGTGATATGCATTGTGCTGTTTTCTTACAAAGCAATCGATGTTCATTATAAGAAATTGTCAGATACATAAGCAGTTAGCTATTATTCACATCTGATCAAATGTACCTTACTGAAATTCGTAGTGTTCAGTACTGGCTGTTGATGTATTTAGTCGTACAGCTTGCTATTTTCAAATAACTGATGCATCAATTACGAACAATACAGTAAGTGACGTCAAGACAGTATGCTATCTAAGCCTGTTAGCTGTAGTTTGCAGATTAAAATTTTATGTAATCAGGGGCTGCTCCACCATTCTGTTCATTAATGAGTGGGTGATGAAGTGAACAGGCTGCCTTGCTTGAATATCTTTCACTACCAAAACCTATGTGTAATAAATTTATAAAATGTAACAAAAACAGATATTTGACTCAAATGCACGATAAAATGAAGAAAACTTGTTAGGTTGTCATGTATTCTGAATTGAAAGTACTGGTAATAGTTTTACATGGAAAAGGTGGTTGCTTTAAATAGTTTTTATTTGTTAAATCCTGTTTGTGCAGAGCTGTCATTTTGTTTGCCACATTACATTGCTATTTGATTTCTCCTGCTGATTTCCTTGTATTTACTATTCCAAGCCCTATGTGACTATTTCTGTTGAATTTTAGTTATTAATTTCATTTGAAGTTTAACCCTGTTGTATATTTTTACAGGTCATTATGTTTTTGTTTATTTTTTCAAACTTATTTTGAAAGCCATTTGCTTGCTTTTGAACTTCATACTTGCCTTTGACCCACACTCTCTCTCTCTCTCTTTCTCTTTCTCTCTCTCTACCTACCTACCTACCTACCAACCTACCTATGTAATTGCTATAGTTAATGCATTTTCAGTGACCCACACACAAATAAAGGCAATCCTAGTGTGCCGGTTGCTGGTTCTTTGTAGTTGCAGTTGCCAGTAGTGGTCAGTGGTCAATTCCATAATTTTTAATTTCAGTTCTTTATTGAGCTATGTCGTATCAAGAAATGTTTCACCCAGAAAGGCGGGATATTTGTTCTAGAAGAATTTGGTAAGAATGTAGCACGATTTTGTTGATACCTGTTTTCTTTTAATTTCTGTTTTTTACCATTAGATTCTTATTCTGTTGTCTAGTGTTTCTTTTACCTAACTATAGACTGTTATATAATGACAGGTATCTGTTTTCTTTTGCTCTAGTAAAGCAGCTTAGGAACTTGTTAGTTATGAAGTGCTTTGGGAAACTTTAATTTACTGCTTTGTGCATTCTGTCATTGAAGTTATATTTTCACAAACAGAATTATTCTCTTCCATGGATTCGAGGAACATCTTTAGCATGCTTTAATTTTCATAAAGAAACCATGCTTGACATTATTGGAGTCTTTGCTTCTGATTGCTTGAAGTTTTTACCTTGGATTGAAGTTTTTATTAGTATAATAGCATAAAGTGCTTTTGATTATAATAATTGTTCTTATTGAACAGAAAAGTTGCAGCACTACAAAGCAGAGACTGATAAGTTGTTATTGCTGGTAGACCACTTTCCCACTCTTGTGTTTGCAATTACTTTGTTGACGCTGCACAGTTGCTTAGGGCATTGTCACGTTTATGCCATAGTAGAAGAAGAGTTGTAATTGTTATCTATTCTTTGTGTTGCTAAAGACTGAAGAAGGCATGCCAATTTTCCTTTATGGATTATTTAACAGGAGTTTAAGTGGCTCACTAGGTTAACACTTTGCTATGACCTATGCTATTTCAGTTACAAATTTATTTACAACAGTTATCTCATTAATTTATTATTACAATTTAAATGTTGAAAATGTAGTTGTTATAAACTCATTAGTTGAGATCTTAGCTCAGCCTGGACCATTAGCTCAGCCTAGATCAAAATTAATGTCCGTTACATTAGCAATGTGCCAGTTGCCTGAAGTTAATTGTTTTGTTTCTGTTACGGTTATTTTTTTGCTTAAATTTTCTCTTAGTGTACTCTTACAGGAAACAACATCTATGAAATTTACACAGTTTTATGACCAGTTATCACTTAGCATAGAACAAATGTAACAGAACAGTCCCCAGTCGGTCCATTTTATCATCCATAATTCTAGTGATTGACTTGCGCTTTGTGTTCTTTGTGGACCTGTTGCCTCCTTTGCACAAATGCTACAGTTTGGTGCTTTGTACTCTGTCTTGTCCAACATGGTCTCCTTCTCTAGACTTAAACCTGTTGTGAAGTATATGAATCCATAATAATAAACTCCAGAGGGGTTATAGCTGAATAGACTGAATGCATCTACACTTAGATACTGACTTGTTCTTAAGGTGATTAGCATCCCTTTGAAGGATCTGGAAGATTGATGTGGGATTGGTTTGTCACCAATAAAAGACTTTAAGTTAATTTGTAAACTACTGGGGGGGGGTATTGCCATGTGGACAAGAATTTTTTTCACCAACCTGAGAAACTTTACAGTACTATTTTACAGTTACAGCTAAATGCCAGTTTTTTCAGTTGTTTTGTTATTTCATTTACAGTGTTGGCTAATTGACTTTGAGCCACAAGAAGAAAACAGGCACTTGTGTAATAGATCGTGATTGATAGCTTTAAGTCACTAAGTCATCAGTCACTGACTCAGATTTAGTTTCAATTGTTGAGGATTGATGAAATTTGATGCGTAAAGATGTTCCTAAGTTTTCATGTTTTTCAAGATAGTCATTAGTTGCTGCTTTGCTTCACGTTGCTTTGACCCTATAGTCTGAATATAGTAGATTACAGAATTTTCTGCCTGACTAACAAAACAATTATCTATTAAAATTTATGATAGTATTTATACTTATGTACTTTTAAAATTTACTGCTGGTGCAATCGAGTCAAAGTTTCAAAAAGTTAAAAATTCCCCAAACATTCATGTTTTATGTGTTATTTGGACATCAAAAAGAACTCCTGAAGGCTTTGAAACAAAATTTATTTTTAATCTAGACTATCATGGCCTTTCCAATTCACTGTTCTTGCTAATTTACTTATACCTGAAATTTTATGATGATTAAATATTTAAAACACTGACCATTTCCTCCTTCTGATCATTTCACGTGGTTCAGTTATTTGTGGCAATACTGCAAGATGAATGTCATTGCAATATTTGTAGCAATAGTTTGCTCAATAGGTAAATTCTTTTGAGTGGAAAAATGCATGTCTAGGACATAGATTAGTCTTGCTGTATAGCTGAGGTGCTTAAGACTTAGTTTCTGTTGCTTAATTTGGCACACTTGATTTAATTTTTGGTAGGAAATGGTATTTCATTAAAATATTGGGCAGCAGTTCTGAGATATTATTAAACTAAATATGATTTGAATAACAGCAGCAGCAGCAGCTACTAGTAAACTTGTTGTTGCTGCCATTCATTGTCTGTGCAAGCTTAGTTGTTAGTTTTGCATTTGTGTGACTCTATATGTTGTTGAGGGTTGAATAATGCTACTATCTATTTCTGCCATTTGTCCTTTTGTGACTCCTGAACTTCTGAGACAAATTCATATTTCTTAATTAGTTTGTCTTGATTTGAAAACTATTTGAGATTAGCAAAACAAAACAATTTAGCTAATGTAATTTTATGTTTTATAACATCAATTGTGAGATTAAATTATTTTGGTGGAGTTATGAAGAAAGTTTGCTTTTGCTTTTGTAAATTTTTACCAGAATTGGGTATAATAGCAACTCTACAAATATGTTTATTTGCTGCTATTTGGGTAGCATAATAGCTAGGTTGATGGAATTTTATGTTGTCTTGATTGGATACTAGATATATGTGTGATGGAAATTATTTATGATAAGAATTGTGATACAGTGGCCTAATACCCTATGCATATCATGTCTTAAACATGGAATAGCAGCTGCATGCTCAAGCTCTGACTAATTTCCATATTTTGTTCTATTAAATCCTCAGACTCAAGCTTTGAAAAAATACTATAATGCTCTTGGAGGATTTTGGATTTGTTATTGAAATTCTAAATGATTTATATACTTTCTAATATCCTAGATTGTCATACTCAGATTGAGATTTGCAAATGAAATTGTCCGGTGTGTATTTTGTAGCACATTCAACTCTCAAGTTGTTTATACAGTAATACCGGTAGATTATTTGAGTGAAATACAGTGTAATTTAGAAGTTCAACAAAGATTGCTGTCCCCTTTATTACCATAATTTTCAATGCAGGTCAAGGTAAGAAATCTGTCATAGCAGTTAATTTTTCTCTGGTAAATTAGTTTATGTAATAAATTACATATTAGTGTTTTCTTGCAAGCAAACTGAGTACTTTTTCATTTTATACCTGAGCCGTTGTCACAGTGTTTCATGCTGGTATCAACTTGCTTGATGGATTCTTATGTTTCTATGGTCTTATGTTCCTATGGAGTAACGGTGATCAAATGTATATGTGAGTGTGTGCATGGATGCGTGCATGTGTGTGTGTGTGTGTGTGTGTGTGTGTGTGTGTTGACTAATTATTCACTTCAGATGGGTTAGGTTTGTCATTGTCCAAAAATGATCATTTAATTCTCAGTTTGGTGTTCCTATGTCTAGAAAATTTCCCTTGATTTTGTTGTTGTTGATTGCTAGTGTGTTCAATCTTTTAGCCATCACTCGTTTTTAAATGCTTACCATCCCATTTACTGACTGTCACTTTTATTTTCATCTGATTATTATGTTGATCTTAATAATGTGTTGGTTATCATCTGAATGAGAGGCATTTGATGATTTGCAATGCAGCTTGAAAATTTTCTGGAGGAATCCAATTTCTTCCAGATCCCACTGATTTCATTTTTCTTTGTTTGAAATTTACAGCATTATGCTTTGCTTCTTCTACTTATTTCTTTGTTTAAAAATGTATTCAATTTTCTCTTTAATTCTTATAAATTATGTATTTGTATTTGGCCACTCAGTAATGATGTTTTGTTCTATTTGTTTAATTAAACATTGTTCAAATTCTTTTTGCACTTTCTTAAGAAAATTGCAAAGACCTTTTCATCTTGTCTTGTTTCTCGCATTCAAAAATGTTTAAAAGACTGCTTTTTTACCACCTCTTTCTTCTTGCATTTATTCCTTATTAACATCATGACATGAACATTTCCATTTGATTTGCTTTTAATTTTACTCGAAGACTCACAAGTGACGGTTTCGGCTATTATGGTAATTTCTTACCAGCTTTATTGTATACCTTTATTATCAAATTCACACTGCAGTTTTTATATGTTTCCATGTGCCTTTGCTTATTGCTATGATGCATTTGTCTGCGCGTTGGAGTAGAGATAAGTTAATTATTTGTATGATTTCATAAGAGTGCATGTGGAACCTAGTGTTACTATTCATTGTATTTGAAGTAGTTGATAATTTTAAATAATTCAGTCAATCCTCCTTCCAAATTCATTGCTGTGTTTACCCTTATGCACTCATAAGCATTTAAACTTTTTAAAGTAATGTTTTCTGAACATTTTAAATCTTTATTTTAAAAAGGAGAAGACTGTTTACTTGTGTTAATAAGTTTTCTTTCTCTGATTTATAGTTATAAACTTTAATGTCCATGAATATCGAGTAATTTCAGATATATATATATATATATATATATATATATATATATATATATATATATATATATATATATATATATATATAGTGTTAGACTTGATGTGAAGTGCTGAAATTTAAATTTTGGAACTGTCTGTAATTCATTTGTGTTTACTAACCTTTAGAAGGAACCATTAAACCTTTTAATTAAACCTTGTTAAACCTTGTATAAAGTAAGCAAGTATGCAGAATTTTCTTTAGAGTTATGTCTGTGCAATTGATTTTTAAAGACCTCGTTACAGAACAAGGTCAAGATTTATTTTTCAACTAAACAAATTTGTGTAAATAGATGTGGTATTTATGATCTGTGTTTTCTGTTTAGATCCCAAGACTAGGAAAATAATTCAACGTAAATACAAGTCAAGCATGGTGAGTAGCATTGTAAACAAGGTAACCAATATAAAGTATGTTGTTGAACAAATTGTGGGTTTGATCACCATTTAATTACCAATATTCAAACTGAATATAAGGCTAAAGCATCATTACATAAATTAACAGCAATGTTTTTCTTTACCTTATTGTTTTTTCATTACTTTTAGCCAATTTTAAATTTGTCAATGTATTACCAGTTTGGTGTGAGCTGCTATTAAAAGTTTTGACTACTAAAATCAAATTATTGTGAAAGTGACAGTTTGAGTAGGATATCAATGGCAATTAATGTCTTGAAATATTTTTGTAACAATCTTTCCAATTCATTTATGAGACATAAGCATGAGCCTCAGTGCATTGTTTTTTTTAATGGATTTCGAGTCAACAGTAGGGCTGTCATCGGGTACCCGGGAACCCGAAGACCCGGGTAGCCGGGTACCCGGGTAGTAAAAGTGGGAAGGATTACCCGTGAAAGCGCAGTCTGGTGTACAATCTGCCGGAAAAAAACATTTTGACGACTGACTGCTACAGATTGAACTTGACCTGTTTTAAATACGTTCTTATTGTTGTTGACATTTGGCTTCATTTTAGTTTAGTTTATGTAATGATTTTTGATTAATCATAATAAAAGTTAAAATAAGTTTATGCTGCACATATACAGATCATTAGGCCTATTAATATTAAGTAGGCCTGACTGGAAGTGTACCTTTAATTACTGTAGAAATAGGCAGCTTGTGTACGATTTGTGGCAATGCCCTTATGATAAATTCCAAACGAGTACCCGTCAAGATTTAGAACGGGTACCCAGGCCGATTTTGGAAAAAAATTGACAGCCCTAGTCAACAGCTATTTTGGAGATGCCAGCCTAGGAGTGGGTGAAGCAGATTATTGCTCCCATTAGCCCATCTCAGTTTGACTTAATGTATTGAAATTGAAATTTCTCGCTCTCTTGGTGAGGCTGAGTTGCTAAGATTTGCAAACCAAGGATATATCATTTGGGAAGTTTTTTGCTGGAAACTATGACATCTAGAGCCAGGCATAGAGTTTGTTTTATGCGAAAGTATGGTAAAGCATTGCTGCGGTAAGCATTGATATAATGCAAAAATCATAATGCAATAGGAATATGTCTCCCAAAATGGAAAGGTTACAATGCGGTCAGGCATACAACATGTGAATGTGATATTGCCTTATAAAAATTACAAGTGTGAAACTGGCTGCCAATCATATTACCATTCAACCAACTTGTAGTTGGATTTTCTCTTACTCTCTCATAGTTCCAAATATAGTTATATTTTGGCTGGCTTTTTTCTTATATCTGCTTCCATCGCAGGAATAGGTAGCTTTTAAAATTTTAACAGATTTCTTTTTGTGACAAAAGATTTTGGCTTCTTTTCTTCTCAAAAGTTCATTCCCTCTACCTTTGAATGTTTGTAATTTGGCACCTATGGTAAATGCAGCATGTACCACTGCTGGTAAAATTATTAATTGACAAGTTAATGTAACTTGCAAATACTGATGTTGATAGGCTTTGAGAGTTATTTATCATGTATAAGATGACTGTATTATATGGACATTCCAGTCTTATGAGTTACTCAAAATTGCATTATCTGTGATAATATACAGAAGAATCATAGTTTCTTTACTGCTCATAATGGATATAAGTAATGTACAGTATTGGAGATGCTTTTTTCTGTTGCTTCATCCTTTGAAATAAGGCTTCCCTACAAGTAGTGCATGAAAACCACGATTTATATTGCATTATTAAATGTCAACACTAGAGCATGCATACATTTGCATATACTAGTGTTTGTTGCTTAGCTTTATTCGTGTTAATGTATAGTACTGCTACTTGTTTCTGTCAGTAGCATACCATTTTGATTTGTTGAAATTATTTTTTGTTTACAATTTTCCGAATTTCTTCAGTTTTGAGTCACATTGTAAATGATGCGATCTCAATTGTCTGTTTTGTTTTGCATGTAGACGGACGCAATAGTTTTACAATTTCATCGTGTTGTGTCTTATCAATTGGCAATGCGCCAAATACAGACTTTCACAAGTGATGCGGAGTCCAGCTCCACAAGAGATGATTCCGCTCAAGATTTTAATATAAAAGAATATTCTGAAGAAATAGACTTACAGACTAGTGACACAGCTTTGCTTGTTTCAAACTAGATACAGGATGTGACAGTTTCAAATAAATATGAATATCTTTTTGAATATAAGCATTTTCTTCTCTTTTCAGTTGTTTATTTCTTCAATCCCTTTATTCATGCTAATTTATATTAAATTTTGTTGTTAATGACATACTTGAAGGGTATGTGCATGTTTATAATTTGTTTTTTGTCTGTTTATTTCATGCTAATTTATATTATTTTATCTATTTCATTGACTAGCTAACTAAAGGCACATTTATCAATATTAGTTTGATCAAGAAGCCTGTTTGATGGCTGTTATATCTTTCAGTTGTCAATCAAGATGAGGACAAAAATTGAAAGGTTTTTATTCGTCAGAGTATTTACGATTATTTAGAGTTAGTTATTGTACTTGTAAATTCTGTCTTTGCTAGCTAGTAGCTCTTTCCCGAGGTAAAGGTGCATTGCTATTATTTTGGTACCAATAATTATCTGACCTTATGAATGTAAATCCGAGTAAAGTAATAAGAAATAATGCCCGTTCAAATTATTTCTTGCTTAACTCCACAGTTATTTTGAAAACACTGGCATTACATAAACTGGCACGTGCGTGGTTTTGCTTAGATTTGATATAGTGATAGTTTTTCTGTGCTGTTATATTGGCGGATTTCCATTTCATTATTAATTTTAAGTAACTCAAAATTGGTAATAGTTCAGTGCTGCAATTGACTTACTTTTGAGATTGCACATTTGTATTCTGTTGTTTTATTTTGGTTGTAATCTGTTTTAAATCTTTTTTCTTCTTTTATTCTATCATTTATTAGTTCTTAATGTAATGCAAGTTAGGCAGTTGCAAAGGTGGCAGTTGCATGATCAAATTGTTTAACTACAAATTTTAATTGAAATGCGGGCTGTAAAAATTGACAATTTATAAATTAATTATTAGGTCTTTCTATAATTAACATTATTTACATGTGTTCATTAACTTGGGCAATGTCTTGGGAAAGATTTCTTGGGGAAGATTTTGCTTTTAAAACTAGAATTTTAAAATTGGCAGCTAAAATATACAAAATGAATAGAAATTTTAGTTTGAAATTAAGCTATGATGGTCTCACTTGTACTTCAGCATAGGCTCGTTGCATGCCTTGTTGTAGCCATTTTTCATATTTTGATCAAACCCCTGAATTTTAAAATTTCATTAATATTAAAATTGAAAAGTAATTTTGACTGATTCAGGACTTTGCCATCCTCAGTTTAAATGTGATTTATGTGTTGCATATCGTGCTCTGTTTATTATAAGTGATAATACTATAGAAATACTAAAACGATATGGACCAGACATTATCATGCCTGTTAATAGCTGTTTATTTTGGTGAATGGTGGCATTTGTGATCTCTGTGAATGTTGACCTGCTGTTTGTTTATGTGTTAACAGGCAGCTCAGATATGTTACGCAGTCTTATGCATCTTCTCCTATATTGCTGCTGGCATGGAAAGCCACCGGCCATTGACACGCCATTCGGAATCTGTTCAGCATAGCCCCCGAGCCCCCGTAGCAATAACGATATCAGCTTCCCGAACACTCTAGCACCAGCCAATCGTGACTAGCTCCGTATACAACAAATTCATCCACTTTCAAACTGCTTCATGAAGTCATGTTGCGTCCAAGCAAAATTTTTTCAAAATTATTTAATTGCCAGAATTTCCTTGCAACCATTTTCATTATTTGGGATGATTGTAGTAAAGATTTTTTGTGCATTATATTCCTGTATTACTAAACATTTCAAATTTATGAGGTCTGTTGAGAGAATTATTCCTAATTCTTAAAATTGGCATGCAGCCATGATTTGGCTTCTTGTGAGACTTTTGACTAATGTAAATACTGACCATTCTAGATTACTATTTTCTTAAATTTTTAAATATACAGTCATTGTACATATGATATATTCATATTTAAATGGAGATTGTATTTATTGTTGACGACATTTACATTTCAAAATATATGCCCACTATGTTTTCAATTTAAAGGCCTTAGATGTTTTCCAGTGGAGACTGCTGTAAACCGCTGGTAGTGAGCCTGGTTGGCTGGTGCCAGGAGTGTTTTGGGGCTGCCAGTTTTCCAAATGATCTCTGAACCACAGTAAATGGTATTTTCGTGCCCTTCTCCATTTACACAAGTTGTAGATGGTTGTGTGACGCCAGTTTGAATCTCGAGTGTTGATGGTTTTGAATAAATGTCTTTGTTTCTGCTATGAGTGATTTTCCTTAGCCTATGCATTTCATAAAAATCTGTTTTGTAAACTTAAGGCTTTGCCCAAATCGACATATTGATCACAGAATTTGAAATATTTAATTGAATTAAGATATTGTATGCTAATGCAATCATCAATGAGCTTAACTTGTCTATCTAAAATTTGTGGGATTTGATGAAAAGATGTGTTTGCTGAAATTATTTTATGGTCATTAAATGATTTATTTGTAAGTTATTATTTATTTAATCAATATAAAAGATTGTTAATGAAATTAGGTCTCTTGAATCACACAGGATACTGGTCATGAAGTGCAAATGCATACCCAGTACTTCATTGAGCAGGAGAGGTTGGCATTCGTTTTGATAGGGCAATTTAAGCCATCAAGCATGATGTCTGTGAGTGGTTTTTTGATTTTGTTCCAATGCCAATAGGCTGGGGACACTTAAAGACTGCTGCAAATCTTCGTCGATTCTTGCATTAAGATTTTTCTTCTAATATGCATATTTGATAAGCATGATGCTTTTTGACAATGGCTGTGTGCATGCACACCACCGAGTGTGCGTATGTACTCATGGCTTTTCACTTCTTTCAGATTTTTGGATTCTTTGGAATGATTTTGCCACTTTTTTGGATTTTAAATTTCATCTATAAATGTCAATCTGTTGTTTTAATATGTGTGTGCGTAAGGCTGTGTTCAACTTATCTGCTGCTGTGCTCAACCGATTACAGACAATTTGGGGTCGTGAACTTAAAGACTGAGACTAGTTTGTTAATTGATCGATAGATAGTTCAATAGTTTTGTGTATTGCCTCGGAGTCTGTGTCTAATTCTATTAACACTACTATCTGAACTCTAAGTAAATTTTGCATAATTTGTAGTTACCATAGAATTCTAATGTTTAGCAAGATTGTGCATTCTATAGATAAAATTGTATGAACTAATATATATTTGTTTTTTATATATTATTAAATATTTAAGTGATGAAAATATCTGCACATATTGCTCTAATAATTTCTTGTGAAGAAATGTGAAGCTGCATTTATTAATCAAATTTAGATTATTGTTTCATGAACACTGTATAATTTGAACATTGTTATCTTAAGACTGTTATCAGTGGAATTTATATAACTTGCTACGAATGTTATCCAGTAATAAGACTTGAGCATAGTTATTGTTTCTCGTCTGTTTCCACTTTTGTTACATTCTCTGTTGTCATTGCAAATGCACATTCTGTGATCTGAAATAAATTTGACTAGCTGTACTCTGTTTCAAAACTTGTTACCCCATATAAAATTTTCCAATTTTTCTGTTGCAAGCCATGTTGATTTTATTGTAGAAATCTGCCTTTGAAATTTGTAAATAGTCGACAGTTAGTGTTTTAAATAGCAACATTTGAATGTCTTTTTTAATGGATTGCAGGTTTAGTATGTTGTAGATTTTGTCTTGCCAGAATTCTTTTGCAAATTTTTGTTTGATGATTAGTTCAGTGACTAATTCTGTGCTATTGCAGCATCACTTATTTTGTTTCAAATTTAGATTTATATTTAGTCATGAAAATTATTTTTATCAAGAAAATCTTTGTTATTGGTTTTTAAAACTAATTAGTCATAAGGTTTTTTCCTCTGCTTTGTTGGAAAGGCAATTGCTTCATAGATAAGATCAATGCACTGGAAAGTGTAAAATATTTGTCTGGGAGATAGGGTTGAAATTGAGAAAATTGTGTTAATGTGATTAAATAGTTTATAAAATATTCCTTGATAGCTGCTATTTGGGCATGTGAGTTTTGATTTCTTGAAGCAATAAAATTTAACTGCTTTGGAATGCGGTTAATTTATATGTTAATGGGTAAAACTGGGTGTGTTGGTATTTTGTTATCCGAAGTAGGTTAGGAGTAGAGAAGCAAATAGGAAATCAGCAGTATGCAAGTTTAGTTGTCAGGTCTTCCTCACTCTCAGCCATTAGATCAATGTCGCAAATCGTAGGTCTTTGATTTGCTGCCCCTGAATCATTACACCTCCTTATGTTTTGGCCTCAATTTTTTCCATAATGATTTCTAAGATGGCGATGAATAACAAAGGTGAAATCAGGTCTCCTTGTCGACTGCCAATGGTTGCCTTCACCCATTCACTCAGTCCCTGTTTTGTTTTTACCGCCATTTCTGACATATCATATAAACTTCTTATGGTTCTAATAAGTTTTTCTGGTGTTCCTAAACATGCCAGTGACCCCCATAGACCTTCATGCCAAATCGAATCAAATGCCTTTTTAAAATCGATGAAGCAATGATACAGACTCTTTGATTTGCCTAACGTTTCTTCAGCTATCAATCTAATGGTTAGTATCTGTTGGATTGTACTACGATCTTTCCTGAAACCTCCCTGTTCTTCACTAAAATTCTCATCGATTGCACCTCTTAACCTCTCCTGTATGATATTTAACATTATTTTGCACAGGTGGGGGATGAGGGCTATTGTTCTATAATTTTCACATTTTGTTAAGTCTCCTTCTTTTGGTAATGCTATTAAGATGGATCTGTCCACAACTCTTGTACAAATCATGTTGTGTCCTCTGGTTCCATCAAACGTCTTCATTGTAAAAAAACCTTTCTCGTGGCATTTCCACTTTTTTAGTATATATTTTGTATGTCTCAATTAAATCCCTTCTAGTTCTCCTTTTTTCCAAGATTGTCAGTAGTATAAGTTAGAATGAACTATTGAAGTGGTGATAGTGGAAACAGTTTGGGTATTATAATTTCACATTTACTAATAATTAGAATTATTCTGCTAATTCCATAGAATTTAAATATCATTAGAACGAGTTTATGAAATTATGATGTGAAAGTGAAGCCAGTTTTCACCATTTTTAAAGTGTGATCACATTACTGTAAGACTTCTATAATAAAATTCCATTAACTGAACTGAACTGAGGTTTATTTCAACTCAACATTAGAAGCCAACTCACAAACAGCCGAAGTACAGAGTTATTGTAGTAGAACCGGGGTCTTGTACTCAGTGGCGGCTCCACCGGGGGGCCAGAGGGCCCGTGCCCTCTATTGAATGCCTGGCCCCCAGTGCCTCCCCCAGTTGGGACCCTATACTTAATGCTACATACATTAAACAACGATTGGTTGGCCCCCATGATTAGAAGTTGCCACCCCAACGCCTCCCCCCCACTTGCCAAATCCTAGAGC
This sequence comes from Metaphire vulgaris, assembly GCA_018105865.1. Classification (NCBI taxonomy): domain Eukaryota; kingdom Metazoa; phylum Annelida; class Clitellata; order Crassiclitellata; family Megascolecidae; genus Metaphire; species Metaphire vulgaris. The sequence continues at coordinate 17,739,111 of CM030834.1, forward strand.
CGCCACTGCTTGTACTAGAAGGTTCACGACAATTTTTATAGTAACCAGTGTCCAAGCTCCAAAACTTAGCAAAGATGGCAATCATGGCACAAACCATGGATTTTATCTATGAACCTATGACATTAAAGTCTATGGTTGAGACTGAATGTTTACACTGCGAGACATTTTGAGCGAAATACAAGCAATCGACGGCATTGAAAAAAGATGGCGCTGACCGTAGATCGCTTCGGTCTCTTATTCACCGAACTTTCGGAGAATCTGGCTTCGTTTCAGGAGTGTTTGGCACTGATCGGATCCGTCTACGTCGCCCGTAAGACGCTGAACGCTGCGCTTCACCTGTGCACGGCGATCAGGACGTATGCCTTGCCGAGCATCAAAGGAGGCAACGTCGACCTCTGCAGTGCCTACGGACCGTGGGCTGGTTAGTTAACGTTTAAAAGTGGCAGTGGAAGGCATAGTGGCCATATAGTGGCATGGACAATTTCCACGACGCCTTGTGGGCAAATGACTTTCATGTGCGCCTAAACCGTGAATATATTACTGTTTGATTTTGTCATAATGGTTTGTCTAATGAAATGTATCAAAACTGGGTAAAGGTAAAGCCGAGCGGCGTAGCCGAAAGTAGTCCCAACGAAAGTAGTACCGACGAAAATAGTTCGTAGACACATAGATCATAGAGACCATAGGCCATAGAATAAGTGAGTAAGTAAGTGAGTAAGTAAATAAATAAGTAAATAAATAAGTAAAATCTTATATCTTATACACGCCTCTTATGCGCTTAAGCTTTATCCTTGAAAACTTGTATCTTTAATATATTGGTTTGTCAGTGAGTGGTGATTGGTTTTTTATGACACGCAAAATGACAGACATTTTAGTCATGGCGAGCCCAGAAACATGGGCGTCCGAGGGGGTTCAATTGTGAAGTCATGCAAAGAAAAAAAATTACTTGTTTCTTTTGTCACTAGTCCCTGTCTTGCAACCCCCTAGAAAAATTTCTGCAGACGCCCGTGTCCAGAAAGGGAAACAACCTTGGGTGATTCAGGGGGTCTTGTGGTAAGATGATGTGACACAATGCCAGTGTTTTTAACATGGGTATTTAGGGGGGGGTTAAGAAAGCACTTCACACCAAAAGGCAATACAAATTTTGATTTCCTTGTTAAATTAATCGGCACTTGGCACTATATATCAATATATTTGACTATATATATCACAATATATATAATATATTATATATCACTATATATCACTATATATCAGTCATCCACTTGGGAAACCCAGCCCTGTGGAACTTCGTTGCCAAGCGATGTTATTAATCACGCTAAAAAATCCGTCGGCTGTTTTGAGAAGCTCCTAAAGACACACTTATTTAACATCTCTTATAAGGCTCCTTTGTAAAGCGCTCTTGACTTTAGCTCCAGTTATGCTACTTATAAATTGTCAGATAATAATAATAATAATAATAATAATAATATATACTTGCTTTCATTCATTCTTCTTCAATTACAGCATTTTCATTTCATGACACATTTTCCACTTTAAACACGTCTCCTATCAGAAGTATTTGCGCTACAAAACTTAGACTAGTGGGATGGTCATTTTAAATGCGCTATAAAACGTGTGTGTTCTATCTGGCTCTTGTGTTTGCTTTGGTTTGTGCTTTGGTTTGTGTGCTGCGGTCGGCTCTATGATACATAGGCAGGTCGCGTAGTGATACCTTACGCCGCTCGGCTTTACCTTTACCCAAAACTGGACTAGGATTTAATGTGACCGATGGATCCCTGATGTGAACAATTTCCAGCATTGCCTCATTTTGGGTAATCCTTAAGACTGGATGTACTATGGCAAAATGGCCTCCATCACCAGCCCAACAGTAAAAAGTAAAAGTAAAGGTTTTCACCCGTAGGCTCACGCCCGTAGGGTCCGGTGCTGATCCCCATATTTAGTAGCCAGCAGCCCATAGGTGGCTAAGCCATACATCGGCGGGCGGTGGCCAGTCTCTTCCGCCGAACCTATGGTTACTATCGCAATGTTGCCACTGCTACTCATTTTTGATGTTACTACCGCCCTCTAGCGATTAAGGCTGAGTCGACCTTAGGTGCTCCTATGGGATTGAACCCGTGCCGTCGGCGTGCCTGCCCAGTGATATTACCACTCATCCAACAGTGCAATAATACAAATTTGGCAGTGGCTAGACTGTTAGCAGCCTGCATTTAAGATAATGCGAGCAGGTAGCGCTGATTGGCCAGCCCAATTACGTGTCTATTTGCCACTGCCAACAAATTTCGACATATCCACAATGAAATAACAGTTCAGCAGCTTTTTTGCGCCATCTGTTAATTTACAAAAGTCTGAGAGGTATCCCAGTTACAGAAATGCTATGTTGTGTCTTTCATTATGGTACAATTTTAAGAACAATATAATTAATTTTGTCAGACATCAGTTTTGAAAGTATTGTATTCTACAATATGGAAAGGACAGTTTTTAGAAATCAAGTTTTATGTCACTTTCATGAATTAAAGATTAGCACATCCGTCTAGGAAACTGATCATGCTGTATTATTGCTTTGGGAAAGCATTTGTAATTTGTTTCTTGCATTTGATTTACCGGTACACCTGTTATGCAATTGTACCCCTGTGCTCTTCCCAAGATGCTCTTTTGAGGAGCGGTGCCACACCTTCACACCTGTGGCGTAACATGCACTTTGGCCGCCTATGGCTCATGGCTAATCCGCCACCCCAATTTTCTTCATATCAGATGCAGTTCTAGGGTCTTTGGCGCCAGAGGTGTAGCATGCACTCGTGCCGCCCATATGGCCCATGTTGCCGTATGCAAAATTTCCAAATTTTAAATTTGCAGCCCCTCCTAAAGTTTGCCGCCTTCACTGAAAATCTCTAACAAGCAAAAAAAAGATCATCGCCTCTAAAATTTCCCACCCATTTGAAATTTGCCCCCCTTTTAAAATTTGCCGCCCTCTTAACAACATACACTGATGACAAGCAAAAAAACATCCTTCCAAAATGTGCCGCCCCCAGTTGCGTGCCGTCCATGGCTAGAGCCATTCTAGCCATTGACACGCTACGCCTCTGCTTCACACCACCTTTAACATGTTGGTCGCCTTGTACTATGCGCTCCAGTTGGGGTCCGGGCACTGGCCTCAACTGGGATGAATATGTTATATGCTCGGTTCAGTGTTTGGAGTATTTTTGACCCAGCAGTCAATGTTATCTTATGAAAGTGTTTACATACTTAATGCTTAGTATTATGACATTATTTTACCAAGTTGTCACTGGAAGTACGCACGGCATTGGAAAGGCCTTTGCACAGGAGTTGGCCAGTTTTGGTCTCAATATTGTCATCCTTTCTTTGGGAAATGAGGACTGTCAAAACATGGCTGCATTTCTTGGTAATTGCAATGCGCATTGCTGGGCGCTTGACTTTGCACCTATGGTGCATGCTAGCTGCTAGATTGTTTGAGTTGGTTACATTTTCTGTTGATGCATATAGAGAAAACTTATATTTTCTATTTGATTTTCTTTCGTTTTCCTATAGATCTGCAGATTATTAATCCAGTTTTAGGCAAGGCCTGGGTAGGTTAATGTTTTAGACTGCAATTAATAGAGGTAGAGAAAAAAAGAAGCCTTTTATCAAAATGCCTACTTGTGGATTTTATTTATACAAATTGTTTTTAATGATTTTTATTGGTTTTGAGATAATTTGAACAATTAAAATAATTAATGTATGTGTGTGTAAATTGTACTAGTTCTGTTTTGTTGCTTGTTAGAAATGTATTTCTTGCTTGTATAATGCGGTATAATAGATTTGTCAGTTTTTGCACACAATTCATTTGCTGCCACCAAACTTGATAGACATGTGCACTGAGAATATCAATAATTTTCTGTTTTTATATAATTTTCTATTTTTTCTTCTCTATATTTTAAAGTTTTTGGTTATTTTTCTCACTTTCTCATTTGTCATTCTGATATCTGTTGCACCAGTTTTTTCTGTTTAGCCTTGTATGTATCTTATGTATTTTATGTATGTATGACTTGGTTATGGTTTGTTTCTGTTAGTTATAACTGGTGCATCAAGGGGCATCGGCTTAGCGTATGCTTATGAAATGGCCTCATGCAAAATGAATGTGCTGCTTATCAGCAGAGATGATGATCACCTAAAAAGCATCTGCACAAAATTAGGTACAGGTGCTTGTTTCTAACTACCGGTATACTATTTATAGATTTAAGAATTTAACAAACAAGCTTCTAATAAAGTAATATTTTTGTTTGCTAATTCTTTATTCTTTTATTTGTTTTTATTTTGCAATTTGATATCATGGAATGTTAAATGTTTAAACTGAACTTATAAGTGTATTTAAGTCATTGATATATTGACAAGCAGTTGGGCTTTTCTGGCTAAGTGAAGCCTCTATTTTGTCTTTTGATAAATCTGTATAATTTACGAACATGCCAATGAGAAATATTTGCAACATTTTCTTCTCAGATATCTAGAATGGAGTTGTTTTATAATATTTTGGAAATATCGGATGATGGATGTTGTTTAGAAATGTTCTCTGGGGTGAACAACTTTTAGGAATGTGCAGAGATGTTTTCTTAGACGTAGCAAGTTGTCTTTGTCGAGTGATTAGATGATGGCAATTTTATTGCTTTTTGAACAGAGAAAATGTTTAATGTCAGAACAGTCGCTGTTTCGGTCGATTTTAACGAAGGAAAACCTGTATTCGAACAAATTCGCCAGCATATTAAAGATAAGGAAATTGGTATTCTAGGTGAGTTTACTTTTTGATTTTTAAGTTGCTGACTATATTTACTAGAAATCTCTTCAGAAATGCAGTTGGTGATAGCTTTTTATTCCTTATTTATTATTTATTTTGTATTGAAATTCAAATTTGTGATACAAGAAATGCTTGGCTTGATTTTAGTGTTATGAATAATTTGGCAGTGTGTAATCTCATCATCATCATCATCATCATCATCATCATCATCATCATCATCATCATCATCATCATCATCATCATCATTAATTGTAGGCTCATCGCTTGTTAGTGTATAATACCATCTCCAGTTTTCTGCCCTTCTTTGTGTAATCTACATACAGACAGACGGAATCTGTGCTGTCTTACATCTTTAGATCTTAAAAATTAGGAAATCTGCAGCAGGTGGCTTTATATGCTTGTTACCTGGGACGTGAGTTTAGGGACTATCCATTAATTACATCAACAAATTGGGGGGAGGAGTTTGAAAAAAGTTTGACAGTTGTTGACAGGGGGAGGGGGCAAGGGAAGTTGACGTCAGCAATTTCATTTTTTTTACAAATGATAAAAAATAGGAAGTTTCATGGAATACTATATATTACAACGGAAAATAGCCTGACAAGCAAAAAAGGTCCACCACAACATTATGACGCTTGATGAACAAAAGAAAGGGGAAAAGGTCTCATCGCTGCAAAAATAATAACCTTCTAAACTTTTTAGGTGACCCATCACTGGTCTTAGCTGGGGGGGCGGCGAAAGTTGTTGACATAATTATAGGGGGGTCACTGAAAGTTGACAGTTGTTGACAAGGGGCTGAGGGGGTCAAAAATTGCCCACAATTGTTGACAATTAATGGACAGCCCCTTAATAGGCCAAATCTGTATTTGAATACAAGTACTCAGTACTGCAGGCCTAGATTTTATGTAGCTATTTATGTTTTGCTACTACCAAGTTGGCCTACTTGTGCACCCAGTTCCCTCAGAACACCAACATGAAGCAACATTGAGTATGGTTAGTACTTGGATGGATGGATGACCATCCTGGGATCTAGTCATGGTGCCTGCAGCCAACCAAGCTGTTCATAGCTTAGGCATATAAATCGGTAGCGGTGTGAAGCTGTGAAGGTAAAATGTGGGTCTAGAGAAAGCAGTGGTAAACTACTGGTAATCTATATTAATGGCACAGAGATCAGTGCCCAACCCTCTGTGCATTTGAGTACGAGACTATCTTTACCTTTTACTACAAAATCATTTCTATTGCTATTTATTATTCATTTGTAGTCAATAATGTTGGTGTTATGTACGACTATCCACAGTACTTTCTGGATGTTCCTTACGAGGTAAAAATTCAGTTGCAGAGCACAGTTTATGATAATTCATGTATCCAGTCTTTTCAATTGATCAGTATATTTATTAAGTCTTCAGATAAACTGTTATCTCCATTCATAGGCAGCATTTTCAATTATGCATGATGCACCATGATGTTGAGAAAGAATATCCTGAAATTTCATAGGTAACTTATTTAGGATTGTACAGTATATGACGTGTGTATGTATGTATGTGCATGTTTGTTTGTGTATCGTGACTTATATTGACCATGTTCTCTATGTTACTTCCACTGTTTGATATTGTAAATGTGCACTTGTATGTCCACACTGTCTGTGGTTCCATGAGTGATCTGAAGGAATAACTAATCCTCACTTTTGGAGAAGATATATATTACTGTGAAACTTGACTGCTGGCTCTTGCTATCTAAACTGTCTATTAATTATTGTACTGAAAAATGTATTGAATTATATACAATAGCAGCATTGATCCCTCATTTCAGATGAAGTGCATTATATATAAATTGTTTTTAGAAACTTTGGCAGTTGGTTCATGTGAATGTTGCTGCAGCAACAATGGTAAAGCTTTTGTTATTTTGTACAATTTGGTTATGGCCTTCAAGTAAATTTCACACGTCTTTCTGTCATGGAAGAGTTTTCAGGACATCATCACTGTTTTATTATTCAAGGCTTATGTGGATATTTTGCAAGGCTAATATAGCTTGAAATTTTATTAAATAAATATTAGGGCTGTACTAATTTTAATATTGTAACTGTCTTCTGTGCCTCTTTTTGGTGTACGTCATTAGTTTCTGTGGGTGCATTGTGAAAGAAGTTTTCTTGTCCTCTATGTTTTGTTTTTTTTCAATTGACTGGCTGTAGATGACTCACATGATTTTGCCGCAAATGGTTGAACGGTGAGTTTAAAAAAGATACTGGTTAAATTTTATTGACTACAGTCGAATCCCGTTATATCGAACTCGCTTATATCGAAGTTTGAGTGCCGGTCCCGCCAAAACAGTGTTAATGATACAGGAATTGGATATAACGAACCTTGGATATTCGAAGTATTTATCACAGTCCCTTGAACTTCGATATAACGAGGTTCTACTGTACTATCGTTGGTGTTTACTAAGTAATGGTATGTTAATAAACACAAGGCAAACACAGTAGTAGCTTGCTAATGCTCAACTGATCATAACAACACTATTACACATTGATAACATTTTAGTTTAGGTTGTTGCTGCTGCTTCCTGTGCATGGTGACAATGATGATGGTGAGGATGATGATGATGATGTAGGATGATGATGTTTCTAGGGGCAAAGGAGCTATCATCACAGTGTCATCTGGCGCTTGTTTCTTACCTACACCTCAGATGACTGTATATTCGGCCACTAAGGTGATGCCTCCGCTATGACAGTGTTGTTTGGAAATTGGTTATTTTATGCTAGTAAGATTAAGAATTTTGTGGGTTCTCAACCAGTTATGTTAGCCATTTTCAAAAATAAATTCATTGCTTTAAAGTTGTATTTGGGGGGGGGGCTTAGCAGAGTGGTAACAACGTTGGACAATGGAGCATGAGGTTGCGAGATCGAGCTCAGGAGCCCTAAAGGTCGACTCGGCCTTTTTCGCGGTGGTAAAATGAGGAGCAGTGGTAACAATCTCTGTGATAAGTCAAACAGGTACGCTATGCAATACACTAGCCCTGTATCCATGGCATTGCACGCCTGGCTGAGAGGTATAGCAACGGAGATCAGCGCCGCCCTATGAGCCCGTGAGGCTCGGGAAGGACTTTGACTGATGGACAAAGTTGTATTTGTGTTGACGCACATTTGATTTGGTCTTCTTCTATTTGGAGTGTTAGGTTGTGTGATTTCTTGTTTGTTGTGCAGCAATATCTGAAGTGCTTCATGAAAGCCCTCGAATATGAATACAGCTCAAAAGGAATCACATTCCAGTGCCTTCTGCCTTTCTACGTAGCCACTCGTATGACACAGTACAGTTCCACTCTGTCCAATCCTAGCCTATTTATTCCGACTGCCACAACATACGTACGGCATGCCTTATCTACGCTTGGATGGTCAAGTGAAACACCTGGGTATTGGCCACATTCTGTCCAGGTTAATCATCTCATTGCTACACTTTTATTGTTTTGGTATCATCTTAATTTACCGGTTTCACTTTGGGCACAGAAATTGTTTGGTTTCAACTCACTGAGTGAGTTTTATGGTTTGCATAAATTAGGAGCATCAGGTGCAGACTGAAATGACGGCAAAGTGCATGTATACGGTTTCTAATTTTGTACATTGAGCTCAGAAGAATAGTAAGTACTGATCATAATTGTGGGGGTATTTTGTAGCTGTTGTTGGCAAGTCTGGTACCTGAATGGCTGTGGATGTGGGCTGCCACTCGTTTGAATAATGCTTTGCGGAGACAGGCTCACCAACGAATTCGACATCGGTCTGGTGACCCCGGACTGGGTCTTTGAAGCTAAAACTGTTAACTGTGTTCTTTTAAGTGTTTGGACATTTACTGTTATTCAGAATTTTTCAGCATGCTGATAAAATCAGTCAATAAAATATATTGATTCAGATGCATATTACCATAAGTCCTGATTTAAGATTAAAGGTGCCTTCCCAAATTCACTAACGGTCATCCCAACTTACTATCATTTTATTATTAACTGCTACTGCCTAACTGAATTTTGCTTTGTTAGTCTTTACAGCATATCAGTTATTGTTGTCACTTGAAATTTTTCTGTAAATCTTTAAAGTTTTGTCTGAAATTTTGGTATCCTGGCCCTGGCTAAAGCAGAACAGTAGAGTTGTTTTATAATGTTTACTGCATTTCACATGCAAAGATTTCTCTAAGTTCCAAAAGGTGAAACCCTTACTATGTTTATGTCACTCTAGTGATTTGATGATACAAATCATGTTCTTGAAGTGTATCAAACAGCTCATATACAATATTTGCCCTGAGAATGGAAATTGTTTTTAAAATATTGAGCCACAGGCATCACTGACCCTTTAAGGCGGATGTCGACAAGTCAACATTGTTGAAATAATTCCGATTCAGAAGAGTTAATAAATAGTTGCAATAAAGTCCAGTGGTTTGATTGCAGCATACAGTTTGAGCTGTATTAAAATATTTGAGTTTGATTTGAACCTCCTTTTTGGAAGTCAATACCAGGTCCATACAAGTGGCTCAGATGAAATTTGTTTTGTTCAAGCCATTCTCATCTTGGGGGCTGTCCATTAATTATGTCAACAATTTTTGGGCAATTTTTGACCCCCTACCCCTTGTCAACTTTCACTTACCCCCCCCCCATAATTACGTCAAAAACTTTGGCCTCCCCCAAGATCAATGACAGGTCCCAAAAACAAGGTTATTTTTTGTGGTGATGACCATTTTCCCCCTTTTTTGCTCATCGAGTGTCAAAATATGGTGGTGATGACCTTTTTGCCATGCTTTTTTCCATTGTAATAAATAGTATTCCATGAAATTTCCTAATTTTTGATTTTTTAACAAGTGAAATTGTTGATGTAAACTTCTCTTGACCCTCCCTCCCCCTGTCAACAACTGTCAAAATTTTTCAAACCCCTCCCCTAAATTGTTGACATAATTAATGGACAGCCCCTTGTTTATATGAGATTTCTTTGAGTTAGATTTTGTTTTCATGTGTGCACACCAGAAACATGTTGTAGATGAGAGATGTCAAACTGTTATTCACTATCTTGAAGAACCTTTTACTGTTCATTTTATTTGCCTTAAAAATATGTGTATATATCTATTGCAAATAGGGCTTTGTTTGATCTAGAAGTTGATTTATCCTTGGCATGATAGTTGTGCTGGTTTATTACATTTAATACTGAATTTGTAAAAACTACTGAATTCGCTTAAACATCCCATATTTTCAGTAATGACTTAATTCTTTAGCTTGATCATTTTATAGTGTTCTACGTTTTGATTTTTGTTTGGCTTTGGGTTGTACCATAAATCAGTTGAATCTGTGATGTCATTATGCTTGACAAGAATCTTTCCATGTAGATCTTTACAAGAATCTTTTCATGTAGATCTTTATTTGTTCAGCATTCAATACAGTACTTTTTTGTTTAGGCAGTTCTTTACTTGAGAATTGTCTGCCCATCTGTCATTTGCTATATTTGTCTGTTGAAAGATCAGCAAGGCAAAATCAGTTAACCAGTAGTATTTTAATTTATTCTTTTGTTGAATTATGATTTTGCAATATACGGCCAATTTGAGTTTCTGCAAAGTTTAGTTCATGGAATTGATCGATTGCTTATCCGCTGCCGAACTTCGCAATTTTGACTGGAGGTGGAACGAGTAGCTGAACACAATTGCTTGAGCGAAGTCCTGAACGACAATCATTCGAGGTAGGTCAGGATACAAGCAAGATGTACGCGGGACAGAAGGGGTCATTCAAGCCTCGGTAATTGCTCTCATTTGAGCAGTGATGTTCTTCTGAGCTGTATGTAGGTAAGACTGAGGAAAACAACCGTCAGAATCAACAGTGCAACTTCATTACTCCACAAGTCCCAAGCAGAACTGTGAGGCACACCATACATGGTTAAACACTCGTTTCCAGAAGTGCTGTAATATGACCAACAATGCACAATAATATTTAATGTACATTTATCAAGTAAAAGACGAGTAATTACAGAATCTATAACAAAGAAATAATGATACACTGTACATTTAATTTTAAATGTGATATTTTTCACCACAAATCCATGACTTAGTGTGATTAAAAATTCACAAAAACTAAAACAGGTTTATCTGTATTATAGACATTTCATAATTACAATTACATCACCATAATGCATTGCCCACAGATGTTGCAAGTGATGTTTTCTACAATAAAAGTGTTAGCATGAAATAAAGCAGGATTTTACCATTTGAAGAATGTGGTATTTGATGGAAAGCTGCATTCAAATCCTTTAAGCTCATTGACCATAAATGCCTGAAAATTATAAATGTTTAAAAATGTATAAAGTATGATATGAGCACAGTGTCAGTTTAACACTACATATTTTCAATTAATCACTGGACATTTTGTGTATCAGTGAACATTAAAAAAGGCCCTGCCATGCCGGCCATTAGCAGACGGCTTCCACATTACAAGCCCAAGTGGGACTTGGGCTGAGCAGCTTATGAAATATAATGCAGCCCGAGTACTGGCCAGTAAAGGGCTTGAGACACTGCATTTGTGTGTGCGTGTGTATGCAACAACCGAAATCTCATAACATCACAAAACAGGTGTCGCATCAACTTATTCTTACATTCAAACTGTATCGGAAGATGCTTATCCACTTGAGCCACTGAAGCCAAACTGGTATTGTGTCGATGTTGACCATTCGACCACTGAACACCATCATGCAAACGTAAACAAGGGCGAGCAGGAGAGCACCAATGGAGTGCTGCGTTGTTGATGCACTGAGCATCAATGCAACAGCAGTGCCGGACAGACCAGTCATTATAATATTCAAAACGTAGAAAAGGAACTGCGTAAACACGTTCTCGAAACCTAGACATGAATTACAATAATACTGTTCAGTCAGAACTAATGCAATCTAATTTTTATCAGATACATTAATTTAACCAACCATAATACACCTTCATATGCTAAATAGCTTTATTTCACTTTGAATCCCTAAACTCAATAGAAACATTACACTTCTATATGAGAATCAAACAAATTGTTTACACATTATAAGCATGGAACATTATACTAAGAAACTTGGCCTTTATTTGATTTTCTACACGACCTTCCTCAAGTTTTCTATTTGGTTGGCCTAGTCATTTTAGTTCTAGAAGCTTTTTACAGTTGCAATTTTCATTATTGTTTACAATTATTTGTAAAATGTGACTGTTTGATAAGCAAATTTGATAAACAAATTATCAAAGCTGTACAGCAACAGGAAGAGAACATTGTAACAATATAAAACAACAGCACAATGAGTTTGCAACAACTTAAAAAATTATTTACTAATAAGTAAAGTAGTGGTTGTGAGACAATACAAGTAACGTGTATAGTAATATAAATTAAATATGTGTGCAACGTGCTTGCATATATATGCACACACACAATGAAAATTTAAAATAAGTCTCTAATCATTAAACTAACCAATCATGAAGTAAGTTATAAGTGCAAAGAGGATAATAGGAAAAACCTTCTGTGGTACAACATCACAGACAAGTTTTGCAAAGAAATATGCAGACACTCGATAGAATCCACTAAGCGTTTCATGTCTACAATAAACATGCATCACATTTTCAAGAATAGGTTGTCTAAATGCCTGCTTCTAAAATATATGGTACTGATCCTAATGCTTTTCATACTTCCATCAGCAAGAAATGTAGAGGCATATATTTCATGTTCATTTCATTCATATATCTCATGTTCATAATCTATTCTAAGCAATGCATAATATAAATATATGCATGTTTCATACATAAGTGAATCAGACACCAACTACTTACCCAGAACAGGCAATTAAATACAGGATAGTAAGTAAAGATGCAAAAATACAATTTTTTCAATGACAGCTTACACAAAGATTGCACGCTCTTTGATGAAAACATCAATGGTTGACATATTACCAAAGACAAAGTTTATGACGATGAAGAAGAATGCACCAACCCTGTTCAGAGAACACAATAAACCAGACAAAAATAAATTCAGTTCAAGTGAAATTATTATTATAAGGCAACAATACATGAATGTGAGCCCTGTATCCAATGGCTATAAAACAATTTCTATTAACAATAGCCATTGAAAATACAGTAGAATCCCGTTATATCAAACCTCAATGGACCGTGATAAATACTTTGATATATCTGAGCTTCGATATATCCAATTCCGGGTCATATAAAGCTAAAATTTAGTTTTGGGCAAATGCGCATGTCCGGCTATTAAATCGTCTAAAATATCGATTTTATGTCAAAATATTAAGATCTACATCAACAAATGTTAAAAATGATAAGGTCTATGACTACATAAACTCATCAAATGAAAAAGTATAAACCAATACTTTAAATTATGAAAATCTCTTTCTCTAAAATCCCAGTGCTGTTGTTTATCAGTCGGTAGCAATTAACAAGGTGAGGCTGGCTGACCAAGTGAACTGATTGACCTTGTGGACAAAGTAGGCTACAGCAATTAAAGTAGACTAGGTGAAAAAATGGAGGACCCAACCTCTATGCCTTCCCCCTTCCCTAGTCTACCATCTCAAAGCGGGGAGGGAGCTCAACCCTTAGAGGCCTGATAGATGTTTATGCCTATGTGTTCAGTGGTCAAGAGAATACCACTCGGGGACTAATGAAGCAGTTCTGGGTGGTCACTGCGGCAAAGTTTAGGGCGGAGGAGACAAATATTATACAAAGATTTCCCGGGGTCATCGACCAAAGTCAAATGTTTACAGTAGATTCCAGTTATCTTGAAGCTCAAGAGACTGCGATAATATGTCTCTTCGATATATCCGACTGGCTTCTGATTGACAGGGATTGAGAAACAGCTTCGATATAACCAAGATTTCGAAATAAGTGAGTTTGATATATAAGGGTCTCTTTTGTATTTATTAACATTGTACGGGACGGTACGGGCGATTAAACTTTGTTATAAGCGGGATTTCGATATAAGCGAGTTTGATTTAATGGGATTGGACTGTAGTCAGAAAAATCTCAATGCAAAATCTTACAACTTGAGGCAATTTTGGTTCAATCAATTCAGATTAATTACGATGTAAAAACACAGAAACTCTGAAAGCAAATTGGATAAAAGATGGTAAAATATACAAATAAATATAATCCGAGAAAATGAAATGTGCCTGATTTAAGGCTGCATAAGAAGGCACCGAAATCATACTCAGTTGTGATTATATAATTAGTCTATGTCAATTGCAAAAAAATGAAACCATTTTAGATGCATACCGGTTTTCAATTCCAGTCGAACAGGAATCGTCGACTTGGAAGTATATTGAACCAACAATGAGACCCAGAATTACAGCGGAAAACAACTACAAACATCAGCTCTATTCGTCAAAAGGCAATTCACATTTTCAAATTCATTCTACCTATTCACCTAACCGCACAACGTAATTTACAGACGACCCCTAAAGCTAATTTACTTGCTTTTGGTGTAGAGTATATATTATAATAATCAGTTTTCTCACCCCAAATTATTTCAATAAAGACAAAACCAAAATAGAGATAATGCTTTAGGGATCAACAATTGCAGCTGATAAATTGGCAATTTGCAATTCACAAAAACAGACTATTAATATTAATTTTGCATGTGGAGATCTCACAAAAATATCTGTAATGAGTACTTCAGCAAGAATAGCCCAAGATTTGAGTCAGTCAGTTCCATCCCCTGGAATGCACTTGCACACCACTTTCTCTCTTTATCAACATGCAGTAATTGCAGCAGTAGGGCTTCACATAATACTCTGTTGCATTACATTACACAATAAAATAAGGAACAATAGTGATGAAAATACTTGTGTTATTAGAGCATTTCGATTTCGAATCATGTTATGCCATGTTCGACTTGAAACAACGGCCAGCTGAAAGTTAAAACACACAAATAGAATATTACACAAACACTGCCTGCTAAAAGCATTGTAATTTACAGCACATACGGGGCATTCCACGTCAAATCAATACAACACAGCCATAGGACGCCACCGCACCAGATTTTGATGAAAATTGGTGCAATTGTTCATCTTCATGAGTAATATTGAAAACCATAATATTAGAGTTTTGGGTCAACTCATGTCCAAACTATGGGTCATGAAAGTTGGTTGACCCACGCCAACTCGCGACAGTAAAACTGTAAAATCACCACTTCTGTGATAGCTAGAGACCTGATCTTTGCACCAAACTTTAGTTTTTTGAAAGCTCTATCTGAACCAATCAACATGTACACCAAAAGTTTGAATACCAGAAGAACAGAAGCAATCACAGCACATAATTAATCTGACATTTCGACCAATTTGTATTCAACAATATTTATGATTTTATTTGTGGATAAATCTTACATTGTGAGGTATAAATTGTGAAAATTTCAGAGTGGGCACTCTTGTAGCTGAAAATGGTTGAATTCCAACAAATTCAACACACACACACACACACACACACACACACACACACATTATATACACACACATTATATACACACACATACACACACACATACATACATAAAGAAGCACAACATGGATTTTTACCTGTGTAAAAACTGAGGTCGGATATGAAATCCGCTTAGATGCTACCACCTCCAGCGCCTTCTTCATGTGAATTGTCGACAGATCGCCCTCCAATCTAAAAGCAACACGAGTCAATAGAACAAAACCAAATACCGGTAGTTTCTTCTTCTTCTTATTTAGGTGCTGTGTATTTCTACATTAGCGACCATGGATTTCCACTTTGCTCGACCTTAACATCCTCTTATTTATTCGATGTTATTCTTTACTCCCTTGATAGGTGTTTCTCTGTCTTCCTCTAGTTCTTTTTCCCTCCACTATTATGGTTATTGCCAAATGCCCCATGCCGTCCTTCCTCATTGAATTTCCAAAGAAGAAAAGCTGCCTAAAGTTTAGTTTATCACAATGAAATAGCAAAATGATGTCTTGTTGTGGATGCTTTTCAATTATATGCTAAACATTTCAAAAAATGTATAGTATACCTTCTACAAGTACACCAACAAACAGTTGAGATGGTAAGTAAGTAAGTAAGTAAGTAAGTAAGTAAGTAAGTAAGTAAGAGAACATCAAAGTTAGAGTGGTAGCTCGTCAAAAAGACTGCGCGAACACTTTAAACAGTGCACCTTTTCAACTAATAGAGATGCAGCTTCAGGCAGTGATGTTTTATTTTTAGGTTAATATTTCTATAATTTTTAATACCAAAGTCAAAGGGAAATTTAAACATGTAACCTGATAGCAAATACCACTGTGAAGTCAAAAATTTTGTGGAAATGTCAAGCACCATCGCACCTTTGAAAGTGCTGCAACCACATGATGCAATGCCACACTTCAGTGGTAATAACTTAATATACCTTCAGTTTGGCAAATGATAACAAGTGCCCAAAAGTTAATGCTTAAAGACAGCATGCAGACATAGAAGATGCAAGGAGTTGTGAGGGGAAATGTTTTTGGAGGGCATAGACAAATTTAAACCTAACAAAACATATATTGCATGTGGCTTCCATTGTGAGTAAACTAACCCCTTCTAACATTAACACAAAATTCAGCACTCACTGAAATTCAAGACAAACAGCTCAATATAATACATTATTATTATTTCATTTAGCATATTATGCTAAATGAAATAACTAATAAACTCACTAAATACCATCATTCATGTCAGTCAATCCACGTTTCAAAGTATCACTTATATAAATCATGACTTACTTCCTGTGCCACTTGGACGACCGATACAAGCTCACTAAAGAATCTCGAATATCAGTGATGCAATCTGCACTCGCACAGCAACAACAAACGCAATTACAGTTTACAGTAATATTATCAATATTAATATTTTAAAACAATTCAATGCTACAAGATAGTTTGATCATGCTTTCAAACAATACTCATTTACTCTTTGAATGAGTAGTTGCTATGCTAAAAAATTTGTGCAGAATAAAATTTAAATATAAAAAAATTTAAATCAAACAAGACCGACCTTTAGATTCAAACAGAAAGGAATCCCTGTCTGAGTTTTTGTTAATACCTAAATTAACAGCAACATTAGAAATTGTTGTTATCCTAACTGCTTCAACGGCTCTTCATACATAATTTTACATCATTGGGGGTAGCCTTCACTATAAATGAACAGAAATATATTGTTAAATACTAGCAATAGTAAAAAATTATGAAATCAATTAATCAAAATTACGAAAGGCATGGAAGAAAACAAGTAAAAAACAAAGACCAAAAACAAGGGATGATACATGCAACACAGCCTTTAGTTTTGTTGTGCTAATATATTAATATGTCTTTAATCTAATCTCGTTAGCAAAGAAGATGGCAAAAAAGCTTAGAGAAATCTACCATTTGAAATATAAGAACTATGGTCAGTAGATTCTTTGTGTTTTTCTACTGATTCTTTGCTAGTACTGGAGCGAAGATTTGATGAAGGAATGCATCCACTGAGAACATCAAGAAAGAAATCTGGAGGATTGTTGTGCTCTTCACAATTATAATCTTAAGAAAAACAATACAGAAAACATTTACAATAAGAAACAAAATTCATATTGAACAAAGTATTAAAGAAAAAAAGAAATAAAACCACAGTGAATGACAATGGTGACTGAATAGTTGCTTGAAGCGATCAATAAATTGATTAATAGATCCATCAAACTGCTATGGTTCCATAATAATAATAATAATAATAATAATAATAATTATTATTATTATTATTATTATTATTATAAAAATAATAATAGTACATTGCATATTGTACATTGTCAGTGGTCACACTGAAGTAAAAATTGCAATCTAGAAGTCATGTTAGAAGTAAAGCAGCTCAAACATCCAGATATAATAACTCAACCATAATTGAAAAAAGGATTGATTAAATCAACAAAGAGTGCAAAAACTGTAAACTTATAATAATGATAATGAACAAATATAATTTTGCAAAATAAGAGCTGAAAATTAATGCACAGCCGGTAAGAACAGAAATCGACAAGACTCACCTCCCAGACGAAAATATTCAAGAGCATCTTTGGCGGGACCATAAAATACACATTCTCCACCCGACAGCAACATCATCGTATCAAACAATTTAAATATGGAATAGCGAGGCTGATGAATCGACAGTATGATTGTCATTCCTCGAAGCGAAAGTCTGTCATTAATAACAGAAAATAATAGCTGTGCATAAAAATAAATCATAAAAACATCCTAACATTGCAGCAAGATGTGCAAGAGCCTATAAACAGGACAAGAAACTTACAATTGGTGCAAGAGGTGTACAAGTGGCCAATAATTATATATATAAAATATAATTGGTATCGGCAGTTTAACAATCGGTAGACACTGATAATTATCGATTGATTCATGTATTCATGAAGTAATTTTTAATTACAGTAGCTTTATTGTCATCTAAACTGTCAATTTCTAAAATTTCCATGCAACACTTTTACTTAAAACCAAGGGCCATCTTTACTGTTTCTTAGTGTGAAAGCATTATGAAACTACCACTGAAGAAACTTTTTCTAGCAAAATTATACACGGGTCAACCAATTTTATGCAAGATTTTGTTTCCTCTACAAATTCTGGTGAAACTAATAGCATTTTACTTGCTGAACACAAATATGTAATTAGAATTTCTGTATAACAAAAGGTTTTTAAGAAATTGACAATTTAGCATTTAGTATTGTAACTAACGTCTTCTGTGACATAATCCTACAGAAGGATATTGGCAAAAATAATAACAAGTGAGAAAATTAGAAAAATTTTTGCTGTAGATTTTTGTTTGTAGTCACTGTCCTGTGCTTCACATATCAGTGACCAACAATAGTCACCCAGCATAGACGGACTCCACTTTCCCTGGTGGCGTTTCTCCATGCTGGCAATGTCTTCGTAAAATCCTTCACCGTGTCCATCACTGACGGCACCAAGATTGGCTGGGAAGAAGTCCAAGTGAGAATGAAGAAAATGTATCTTCAGTGACACCTGAGATTTAATTGACTTGTAAGCTTGGAGCAGATTTTGAACTTGTTTAACATAGTAGTTGCCCAGAAATAACAGCCGCGGGTTCTCATCTTTCCTTCACGTAAACACAATATCCAATGGGTATGGAAGGGTATATATTGCCAGTGTGTAGCAAGGGTATATATTGCCAGTGTGTAGCAAAACATCTTTTAAATTTAACAATGATTTATCAATAAACAGTCACCATTCTTATGGATTGTCTTGCATCTTAAAGCAGTTCATCAAAGTCAATGCAAAAAGTAAGACTGTCGATTTTTTTTTGAAGAATTGAGTCAACTCTTCACGCCTTCTGTGAAACACTGAACTTTTTATACCGGGCAAGAGCAGGTTCCATCCAAGTGATCTAAATTCAAGCAATTCTGCTTGACTCTTTGACAAATCTACATCTCTGACCAGATCATTCAACTCTCTCTGCCTGAGAAATCAAATGAGGATTGCAGGACATTGATGGCTCAAGACAGGTTTTGACACACCTAGGCACACTTAATCATAATAATTTTTAAAATTCATGTAGTTAACAGGATACAAGTACTTATTTGAACTTAACAGGATACTTGAAACAGAACCTTTTGAGCAGATTCATAACAGAATGAGCAGTAAATGCATCGAGACCAGTTGTTGGTTCATCGAGAAACAGAATAGCAGGAGAAGTTATCAACTCAATTGCAATGTTAGCCCTTTTCCGCTCTCCGCCTGAGACCCCTCGCTGGAATTCAGTTCCAATCTGAATACAGATTTTTTAAATAATAAAATTACCTTACAATAAGTAAATGATATACAGCTGCAACATAATTAAAATCAGCATTCAATCAGTTGGCTCATCATGAAGCAAAGAATTAATTATTAGATAGAACATAATGATTATACAAACATGAACATGGTTTCATAGACTATATCAGGGGTGTCAAGACTTTTGAGGGTGGAGGGCCAAATGACAAGTCTCTCATGTCCTTGTGGGCCAAATACAATTTTAAATGATTGGCAATATTATTCTAAAATCTAAACTTTCTAAAATTCTAAAGTAAAATAATGAAAAGACAAAGGCTATTCGATCGTTAGGTCTACATTGATTACAACCTATTGTGGTACCTATGACAAATCAGATTCTAGTCTAGTCTAAAAGAAACAGTTAAGTTTCAAAATCCTTTAATGGTGAAGATCAAATTGAACACAAATAAAGTTAGATAAAAGTTGATGTAAATGTGAAAGATAGAGACATGGCATTGTTTATTTTTCACAAATTTAGCAACGTCTGGTTTTAAATCCTCAGCCAAAGCTACTCACAAATTTGCCTATAAATTTCCTTTGGACAGACATGATCTCAGTTTTGTTATTAGTGGTGTGATTTTCGAAAAGCCTTGCTTGCATACGTAAGTACTGGCAAAGAGAGATTGCATGATTGCTGTTTGTTTTCTTAATTGGGAAAATGCTTCTTTTGGAAGTTGCTCATAGAAATCTTTACACATTTAGCAAAAAAATTTAAACCGTAAAAATGTTCATGGGTCAAATAAAATCAGCCCATGGGCCAAATTTGGCCTGTGGGCCAAACTTTTGACACCCCTGGAATAAATTAACTCAAATCAGTGATATAGGCTGTATGCTTGTGAACATTCAATCACACGCCAATCAACTTCCACAAAGTTTTGCTCAATCTTACATCAGTGAAGTTAATAAATGTCATAAAAATGATGAAGCATACAAAAGTTCGCACAAAAAAACTGGTCTAGTGGCAAATAATTACTCTACATAGCATGATTAACATAATGATTTGTGTGAAAATTAAGACAATGATAAATTCTGACCTTAGTCTTGGCACAGTTTGACAGTCCAAGGTCAGAAATGATCTCTTCAACTATTTCCCTCCGCCTCTCAGCTGAAGTGCCACTTGGAAGACGAAGTGAAGCGGAGAATTCAATGTTTTCTCGTACGGTCAACATTCCCATCACAACATCATCCTAAAATTACAGAGAATGCAAAAGTGACTGTACTAGTTCATCAAACATCATCGATAAATGATTGGTCATATAAAGACAAGCTAGAAAATCAAAATGAACATATTTCATCATGGCAGTGAATTTCCTTCACACCATCTGTGCGGGTTTCCAAGACCGACATCTTCCATTCCCTACTGACATATCAATGCTGTAAACCTTTGCCTTTGGCCTTTGCTATGTTAGGATACTATATAGTTGTCTTGGAGAGACAGACAGATAGATAGATAGAATTTAGTAAACAGATAGCTTGCCAGATACCGTAGATGATACAATATATTTGGAAAAAACTTAGCTGCAGATGCAAATTATAGGCATTCTACAATAAAGTTTGATGACAAAAAAAATATCTCAGTTATTTATAAATTGGCGCTGTAAAAATTACGAGATTTTACAAAATGACTAAATAGACTAACTTTAGTGGAATAATTAGTCTACAATAAATGGAAAAATCAGCCAAATATTGGGTGAGAAATCAATAGGTTATTTCAATGGTAACTCATCAACAGATCCATTAGCAGATTTTCAAGCTTGGAAAACATTCTTCCATTATGCATTTATTACTCTAAGCTCCATTGACCTTCCCAATACAGTACCGGTATATACCGGTAGTTATCTCTGCTTCACTGGCATAACATTCTCTACGTCATCAGTTTTCTAACCTGGATCACATAACCTATCATACACTTGAAGTTGCTTGGCTTCCTACATCCGTTAACCAAGACTTCGCCAGAAAGTCCTTCTGGATTCTTTCGGTCGGCCAGTATGTCTAAGAGGCTACACAAACAAGCAGAACACAGATCCAGTAATAAAGGCTGTCAGACACAACATAAATCATTGGCACCAAGTAATACCATCGTTATACTACGTGGCATGGTGAGATCAGTTCCCATTAGCACACTGAAGTTAAGCAGCAACGAGCATGGTTTGATACTTGGATGGGTAACCACCCAGGATTCAAATCTTAGTGCTTGCTGCCAACTCAAAGTCTGTTAATCATCTAGGCATAAATAAATGAAAGAAAATTTACGGGAACCTTTGAAGGTAAATTGCAGGTGTAAAGAAAGCAAATAACTCTTGAGCAATCACATAAGCCACCCGCATAACATTCTGTAGTTGAAACCAAAGGCTAGCGCCAGCCCTGATGCTTGGATTCAAGTATGATACCACAGATACCTTTTTACCTTAAATATGCCAGATACAAGTAGACAAGCAGCTCAATACACACAAAATTGAGGGAAGCATGAACCTTAGTACATAGCTGAAGTTGCATTACTATCAACAATCACATAAACATCTAAACAAAATAGTTTTGGGTTCTGTTTTGAACAGATAAGTGTCCATTTGGAACTGCATATCATTGGGCTGACTGCTCCAGAACCCTAGGGCAGACGTAGAGAATGCTCCTTCAACATATTTCATATAAGTTCCAGGTGTGGTTCAAAGGTATCTTGCAGCAAAGCAAAGTGCCGATCTGCCAATAATATTTGCTATTGGCATCAAAAGTGCAAGCAGATAAACATGATTTAGTAATAAGACATCCACACACAAACGCATGCACAAACATGAAACATAGGCTCTACTACAAGTTTTTAAAAATAACCAATAATAAACTGTAAGATATAAGAAACATTTACTATCAAATAAAATAAGAAAAAATTCCAGAGCAGTTTACTAACGTTGTTTTTCCACTTCCTGTTGGGCCAAGTATTGCATTTATTCCAGGTCCGAACAGTCCACTATCGGTAAAATAATACCAGAAATGTCCAATTACAATATAACAAATTAACTGCATTTCCAAACCTTAAATTACATTAAAAATTCCCCTGCATCACATAATTTATAAGAATTGCTCTTCCATAAAATATTAAGCAGGTGTCTCTTGGTATGCATTTTGTTACTGGTACTTCTAGTGGATTACACTCATTTGGCAATAACTATGACAGGTATGACATCTAACAAGTGGGTTATTTAGTACTTAAACAGCACTTGAATTTATAACATTTCCAGCAGGTTAGTGGAATTGCAATGCATAACGGCAAAAAATTGCTGAAGGAGTTTTTGATTGATTTTATCTACCGGTACAACTTACTTTGAAATAATTCTATTCAACTAAGCTCACTCCTTTACACTTGTTTATTATGGCAATGTTAATGATATATATGCACTTTACACCATCATTTGAGAAAAAATTCTCAAGCAGCAAAGTCCTCAACACCATTGACACTTTGAGCAGTGGACATTCGCAAAAAGTTTCCTATCTGTCTGCGTAGCAACTCAGCTTACTGCAAGTAACAACACAGTTTACGGGTTTGTCTGTCACTCTGTGTTGATCATGATGCACAGGTCTGCTATGTGCTGATTCACATTATATAATAAGCCAAGGCAAAAACTGGAAACAGGACAGGAAAATCTGAGTAGGACACAAGAAGATAACATCTAATAGGCCAACTAATAAGCGGAAATTAGAAAAAGATTTTGGCTTAGATAAACTAAAGTCTACAGAAGAGCTTCAATGAAAAACAACTGCTGACATTGAATGAAATCATTTCCTCCAGTCAGGAGTTTCCTGCATGGAATGAGCAAACTGAGAAGCTAATTACACTGAGCATTATCATCACATTGCATTCTTCTTCCTCAGACAGGCTGCATTATAATAACCAGTGTTTCATACAGGCCTGTTAGGAGGGGAGATCCCCCCCAATCTAAAAATCCCCCCTAAAATCCCAGCACTTACACAAATTTTGCATTGAACTGTGTCTTTTCCCCTCCAATCAAGTCGCCCCACCCCAAAGGCCTCAATTCCCCCCCAAGGCCTGGAGTCTGGATAAAACACTGATAATAACAATAACAAGACCTACAGTGGTTCAGCACTAGAGTAGGGTCTGCTCTGTGTCAGAACCAGGATTAGGATTAAATTTGAATACATCAAATTAAATTATGATTACATAATTTTTTCACAAATATAGATTTGTGGCAAAGACTGGTTGACTACCGGTACTAGGTCTTTTTTGTACTAACATATAATTATACTTCGGTTCAGACATTCAAACAAGGTTGCAATGGAGAACGTTTTACACTGCATGTGACCAGACACCTGATATTCTTCTATATTCTATACAATGTTACTCTTTATTAAGGGTCACTTGATGTGCTGCTCAGCAGATAGACAATCATTCTGCTAGACATCCTGTGCTGTGCAATGTTTGCCATAGGATATATCAAACACCCTGTTAACAAGTTCAAACACAGCTGCCTCACCCACATGCTAATATAATTTACGCCAAGCACACCTCCCCTTCCCATGAATGGACTTTTAATCTTCTGGCCAGCACAATTATATTTAAGCGTCCTGGATCCATCCAGGATAGGTAATACAACACTAAAAACAATACTCTAAAAGGATGGCCTTAAGCAACAAGTCTAGAACCTTTGGAACCGTTTCAAGTGTGACAGTGATTGAACATTAAAGCACACAGAGTGCTTTGAAACTATCTCCACAAGCAGAATCACTCATGAGAGGCACCTCGAATCTAGAACTGAAATTCCTCACAAAGAATTCTATGATATAAACAAAAGTCGTTTTAGACATTTAGATCAGTGCTACTCAAACTGCGGGTTTCAACCCGGTGCCTGGCCATGGAGGTTTAGTTACTGGGTGGCATAGATGTAAAAAATTTATTTTTAAATTTGAAATAATTATACAGAAACTACACTGTAGGTGGACTAAATGTTGTTAATTAGAATTTGAAAAGTGTGCATACAAGTTTAAATTAATGGTTTACTGTAATCAGTGTAATGCAATTTTATGAAGACACTATAGCGAGCGACTATGCGCTATTTAGAAAATTAGAAGCCTTAAACACAGCGCATCAAGGACTGCTTCTACATGTTTCCTAATTTCGATAATATAATATATCATTAGGAAATGTAATTTGGCATCGTCCTGATAAAATGTTTGAATTCTATTTCCTAAAAAAATGATCCAATAGAAGCACAGGGGTGGATCTGAAACCCATTTGTGCCCCTGAAAGACCAACTGAATTTTGAAGGCAAGTTGCTTCTGATGGCTGTTCATGAGGGGCTGAAAACGATTTGAAACTTCGGCATCTCTGGCTGTGTATTGGATTACAGTTAGCTCTGAATATCCTGAATTACACTGTAGGCCTATCTGACATTGCCTTGAAAATTCTTCAAATTCCATTCAGTTATTTGATCAAAACTGGCATTTCAGTGATGAATGCAATTAAAACAAAACATAGGAGTGTTTCCTAAATTCCTTCTTTATTTGATCTTAGGCCTGATACAAAAAACCAGTTTTGAACAAGTTTATTTTTTAGTTTAGTTACTCCAGTGCAAGTTTTCTTAAAAATATGTTTGTATCAGTGATTGGTTACTAAAACCGGAGCCATTATAGCAACCTGAAATGCTCTTGGGCCACAAAAATTTCACCAAAACATTAACCGATATGCAGCATCAGAATGTTTGAGAAGCACTGATTTAGAGAATAGCCTACACTGCTGGCTCCAATATTGCATCCAAGCACCTTTAGAAAATAAGTCTAAAGCAATGCTTTCATAACCTTTCCATGTCTCCCTTTCACCCACCACAGTTTGTAACAGACCCACCTGCTCAAAATTTGACAGAAATTTAACAGGAACCCACATATCAGATTGAGGTCACAGAACCAATTTGCCTGTGTATGGCCTACAGACAGACTGAGAACTCTGGACACCCTGTGATAGGCCACAGGCTGATAGACAGAGCCGTCATATTAAGTGGCAAACACCGCAACATGCTAATTTTACTTCAGCCTTTCCAACACCCTGTGTGCTAGGTACTTTACCATAATGATCAACATCCAGAAGGCCATACTACAGTGGATCCCACTTAATTGCATACCGCTTAATTGCATAACCCGTATAATCGCATAACAACATAAAAACCCGAACCAGTGTTTTGTGTGTACAATTAATTATTCGCATAGCCCAGTTAATTGCACAAGTAAGGCTTGCACGGCACCTATGCAATTAAGCGGGTTTCACTGTATCTGTGAACCTTAGTAGAATGAAGCTTAAATATGGATTATTTAGATAAACACTACCATCACATGAATATACAGTCCAATCCAGTGAATCCACTAAAGAGTCAGATTCAAGCTTCTGTTCAAATGGTGATACGCATCTAATTACTGGAAATTATTAATTATAATTCAAATCATTATAAATCACATAACAAAGAATATGATATTAAGCAGAGTTGACTGTTGTCAGTATTGCAGTCCAATTGGTTAGTCAATAGGCCCAAATTGATTTATCTGCCATTGCAGTTTCATTATAAGAATTATTATTTAAAATATGAAGTTTATTAAAGAAGTGTCAATGATAAAGAATGATGTATTTGATTTGGAATGTATGTCTTTCAACAAGACCATGGGGAGTCTTGAAACATAGGTGACTTAATTAAATTTGCCTAAGTGTTGCTCAGTATATAGAGAACTCATGCAAGCATATCTGACAGACTTTACTCATACATCTGCAACATAAAAAGCACTCTGTGACACATAAAATAATTGAATAACATGATTAATTATGACAAACATAAAAGTTCATTTGGTAACCAGTAAAAATGCGCTTGAAAAAAATAATTAGCCATATTGTTCTTCTGTTATAATTTTTTCATACTAGTGCTCTTTCTCATGCTCTATTTTGTCTATGAAATAATAATAATAATAATAATAATAATAATAATAATAATAATAATAATAATAAATAATTATGCACTTCTATAGCACCAGTTCTAATACCCAAGGTATCAATCGATGGTACTTCAAAATCAATCCGCAAAAGATCCAGGTCATTCCAGAGATCAGTCAGAGGGAGAGAGTGAGACGGACTATGGAGGAAACGCCAATTGAAAGAGATGCGTCTTAAGTCTGGATCGGAAGATGCTCAATGAATTGGAAGATCTGACAGCCGGAGGGAGAGAGTTCCAGATTTTAGGCCCAGAAATAGAAAAAGCTCTCTTATCAATTTCAGTGTTGGTTCTAGGTACATTCAACAATGAATCAGCATACCTTGTTGAATGACGATGGTTTGGGTGATTCAACATAGATTTTAAATATTGAGGTTGGCCAGACTGAACTTGAATAATGGTTGAAAACAATATAATTCCAGTAATAGGTCATGCTCAGTTTTTTCCAGTCACCACTGTTCTTCACAATTCCATTTAAATCTTTCATATTCATGCATGTTGCTTCATAAATTCCATCCAGCCATCTCGCTCATCATCTTCCTCTTCTTCTATAAATCCTTCTACGTTTTCCAGCATAATTGCTTATCTAAGAGACTAAGAGTGTCTCTGGTCCTCATGATGTACTTCAATCTCTGCCTCTGCATTCTGGTTTCTGTGAGATCTCTGGTTTGATTTAGTCTATTACTGATTTATTTATTTTAGCTTGCATAAATAATTGAAATGTAATTAATTGCTGCCCTTATTCCTAAGGAAACACCACAAAATAAATATGTTTATAGCAAAATTACATGTGTGGAATCAATCATAACAAAGAATTAATTTAAGAGCATTAATACATATCTCTAAAATATAAAATATATCATATCTATAAATCAATACTGTTCTAGGTTTGGCATAAGTGAAAAAATACTGTTTGCAAACAAAATAATTTAATAAAACACATTGGAAATTCAACTGAAAGCTTTTCTTGAAACTTAACCAACACAGAGGTGACTTATAGTAGAATGTTGTTGATAAAGTGCAAATAAACAACAATTATATTAAATAAGTAAGTAAGTAAGTAAGTTTGTAAGTAAGTAAAATCTCGTGGATTTCTATAGCGCCTTGGAAAGCAGCACAACAGTAGCTGCTTATTCTTAGGCGCTCAGCCTCTCTTAAAATAGCCATAGCAAAGGTATGAGATCAGCCAGGCAATAGTCAACTTCCGAAATACATAATTCTGAATAGTAGTAGTAGTAATAGTAGTAGTAGACTTCTTTAGCGCCATTGTAGTAGTACATCAGCCCCAGTCGATGGTCGCTTCAGTAAATAATCGTAGTCGTGATCTTGTCCGTGGTGAATCGAGGTTGTAATCCAGAGGTCAGTCCGTACCTCTAGATTCCTGGCTAAGGCAGACATGCAGTCAGGAATAGATGTGTTTTAAGTCTAGACCTGAGGGTAGTAAGACATTCAGTTTGGCGGACCTGTACCGGCAGAGAATTCCAAAGTCTGGGTCCGGCAACAGAAAGAGCACGTTTTCCAGTAGTGGTCTTGTATGTAAAGAGTAGTAGCATCAGACGACCTCGTTGAGTGCTGGTTGTCTTGAACGGTTGTTTTGAATGAATGCCATGTTCATTCAAACTGTCTGTGATTAAAACCATAAGAATTTAATACAAGTCTTTAAGAAACTCACCTTGCATCTTTGACGATATACTGGCTTACTTTGGGTCGACAGCAGCTCTTAGCCGCTTTGTTTCGTACATTTACTTTATAAGAGAGATTTTGAAAGGAAAGAACAGAGGACTCCGAAACGTTCGCACCTATATCTACATGTGAATTATTGTCACTTGATTCGTTCAACTGCGCTGCATCCCCGCACCTTAACATGGGGATGAAAACGGAATCTTGTTTACCATCGACATGCTTTTTATCGGAATTGATTTCATTGGCGATGTGACCTTCGTCGACACACTTCTCGCTACTTTCTTCACAGTCCGTAGCATTTCTGGTCTGCTGGTCGAGAAGATTCTCTCGAAATATCCGCGCATTGTCCTCCATTTAGAAGAAACCCTAGTGTGAAGCCAAACTACAATGATTCTCACATCAGAATTAACGCAGTTAATTATATATACACTGGTCACGGTTTCCTCGCACTCAGTCACAGCAGCCGTCGCCGCTAACAGGTTGCTATGGGCCACGCTTCTAAACCGCTAAACTCTGACTGAACAAATGCAATTTTAAAGGATTGAATGGGATGTGACTGTGTAGGACAGCGGTTCTCAACCTTTATAGTGCCGCGACCCTTTTAATTCAATTCCCCATGATGTGGCGACCCCCCTACGGTAAAATTATTTTCGTTCACAATGTAAACTGTTAAAAATAATAATATTATGACAATCAAATGTTTGAAATCGTATTTAATTGTCTCCATGTCTATCTTCGAATGACAATTATAGTAAAACAACTAGTACGTCGTAACTACCACTGAGGAAATTTTGTACAATAGCAAGAAAAGAGACAACCCCATATTGCTGATGGTCTCGGGCGACCCCTGGCAAATCGTCATTCGACCCCCTTGGGGGTCGCGACCCACAGGTTGAGAACCGCTGGTGTAGGAGTTGTAAGGAAGGTCAGAAAGTTGTAACGTGTTTTTGTCTACATCATGGATTGGACCTTTTCTACAATTAATTATACTAGCACTTTATGAACTCCCAAATCCTGTCTTAAAATGTACCTGTTTGGCCTTTCTTATCCCTCTTAGACTGCCCCCTTATCTTTCCGGATTGACCTAGCTCTAATTAGATTTGGCTCTGGTGCGCCATCGGCCGATGCCCTGGACATTATGATAGTGGAGCCACAGAAGTTGTTTGATTGACTGATGTACGATCTTTCCTTCCATCTGGCACTTCTCTCGCTACCACAGTACCATGAGTCCATGACCCTGGTTTTGACCATAACCTGGAATTTCTTTTACGCGGCAAACTTCTTTTATGACATTACGAAATTAAGTAAAAATCTCGTGAATTTATATATTGCTTTTGTAGTATGTACCATACTATCTGCTTATTCCCGGACGCTTAATCTACTTTTGAAATAGCTATACCTATAGGCTATAGCGAGTATAGCCGAAGTGTAGTGAGCAGGCCGGGCAAGGTCGTCTCCAAAGTCCAAATATCAGCTATAATGGGGAAACAGCAAGACAGATCATTTTAAAGGAACTGAAATAAAATAATCTGATAATAAAGTTTAGACTTGATTTGCAAAGCTTTGTTTACAAGTGTATTTATCATCCCGACGATACCGTTATTCGAACCTATTAACGATGCAAATTCCATACAGCATTTCAAGAATATAACAAAGATGTAGTTGTGTATTATTTATTGAAAGTCCGGTAAAAGAACTCATTTATTATCTCCAATGGAAAAATCTACAAGTTAGGTATGCTAAATATGAACACACAGTTAACATATATTCAATTCAACCATATGCATCTCACTACTGTTTAACTTTTAAGGTAGATTCAGTACTGCAGTACAACATATGGAATTTCTTTTGCAACACATATTAAAAGCATGACAAACTAATATGACATAAATATAAGATAAAAGCCAATGACATGTGCACTTAAAATCTTCTATGAAGAGTCCAACATATGTCCAGCTTGCAACTGTTCTTGGCAGTGCACAATATTTGTCTGAGTACTCTTTTGTTTTACCACAGAAATAGTAAATGCTATAATATATAAACTTAATGCTAAAATATAAAATAACTATATAACTGATGTTGTACTCAGGGTGCGATTTGTGACCTGGAGCAGTGGGGGGGGGATATGTCGAGCTTGGAGGAATGTAGTTGTTGGGGAAGTGTAGCAGTGGGGGGATGTAGTGGTGGGGGATGTAGCAGTAGGGTGGATGCAGTTGGGCAGTTGGCCTACAAATCGCGCCCTGGTTGTACTCAACACATGTCATGAAGTAGATTCAAAACAAGTGAGCCAAGTATTATAAAACAGTAAAAATAAGTTGAAATTTCTGAGATCCTAAGCACAAATAGCAGTACAAAAGCTATGAGTATTATAATTTCATTTTCCCAAAGCATCAGACTTTGTGCATGTATAAAGCAGACACGGTTTAGTACTGAATTTGTGAACGATCATGTTACTAATGCTGCATACTTTGGTAAAAACAAAATAAAAGATCTGAAACCGTAACAGAGTATTTTAAAACTACGCATAGGAGTTATTCCAATTTCCAGGATGTGCTGAAGTGTACATTTTTACATTTGTTGGAGCTGGTGGAGGTGATTTGTCCATTCTAAGGATGTGACATGTCAATCCCAAAGCAAAAATTGTGGCTAAGCCCTACAAACAAGTGAATACATCTGTGTCTTTAATGACAAAAACAGTTATCAACATTAATTGCATAATCACATAATTCACAACTACAGGGTGGCCCAATAAAAATGGTACACCCTGTTACACAACTACTGCTAGAAGCTACCAGTTTCAAACTGATCACCAACTTTATGAACTCTATGGTGGTTCAGGACAATGATTTCATCAGTCACTTTATAGCACAATATCATAATGGTGCTATAGAAATTTGTTGATTAATTGTCTTCATGCAATGAACCTGCCAGTCTGAATAACTTTTAAAGCACAGCCTAAGCAAAGTTCATATATCAATAAAACCAGTTTTATGCCAAAAATTAGTTTTAAAAATGTAAAAGAAGTCAGATCATGGAGAATCCAGCAATAAGTGATATATCCAAGAGATAAATATTTCATATTTTATATAAAAATTGAGTGCTTCCTTCATTTTCTATGTTCTCGATATGAAATGGCAGGATATTGTTTTAAAAATAATGAATGAAATACTATTTCTTTTGTTCATAAGATGATTGAAGAATAAAATTACAAAAATCACATCTAAAGCTATTACCAAAGTCAAACAAGGTTCTTAAATTTAACTGATATCCTGGAAAGGACCTTAATTTTGCAGAGGATTTGGAGCACCATATACCCTCTTGTATCAAAACTGGTACTAAAGACATGTTTAATATTATAACATCAACATCAACATCATCATCATCATCATCATCATCATCATCATCATCATCATCATCATCATCATCATCATCATCATCATCATCATCATCATCATCATCATCAACAACAAATTTTAATATTGCATTATCAGATACCAGGATTAGGTTCAGTGTTTTCACTTAGAAGGGTTCCGTTGTGAATTTTTTGTGCAAAAATATTTTTGTGTGAGCAAAAGCTTTGCCACTTAGGAATTTTGTGAGCAATGGCCAACAAGTTGATCAATGAATTACATGACAATAAGTCATAAAAAGATATGCATTGCCTCCAAATGGTTAAAAATACTAAATATAGTTAAAATAATTAATTATAGTAGAATATGACAGTAATAACATGCAGAGTAAGCTCGTTAAATGTTTACAGAAAAGATTTTTGACAATTTCAAAGTTTATTCTCTTATATCCTTGTTGCTCTTCCAAAATTCATCCGTTTTGTCCATGTCACTGACTTCTGCCTACATAAATATTTGGGCAATACCTAAAATGTCTTGCACCACAGTCAGGAATATTTTGAAAGTTTTTGTGCAATTTTGCATTGGGCACGCTAATGGGTACACTCATTAGGCTTGGTCCAAAATTAACCAAGTCAAACCCCGACATTTGTCACCTACCAAGCAGTCCATTGTTAATTTTTACACTGCCTAGTCAAGTTGCAGGAAGACGGAGTGGCATGCTAGGGGAATGGGATCTAGTCCCGCTGGAGCCCTATGGTTGACTCAGCCTTCTTCGCTAGACGGTGGTGGCAAAAATGAGAAGCAGAATATTAAGCTGCAAGGCAAAACATAGGTCTAGACATCTGGCTGGCAATCTACTCTAGATTAATAGTGCAAGCCACCTGTGTCCCTGCATGCCTAAGCAACTGGAGATCAGCACCAGCTTGTATCAAATATGGGACCCCTTTACCTTTAGACCAGTGGTCCCCAAAACTACCAAATGTCCAATTCATCTCTGTCAGACACCAATGCAACAACAACAACAAAAAACTAGCAAATCTTACCACAATCACAGCAAAAATGATTCCCATCGCAATGATGCCACCAGTGACACGTGATAGCAGTTTGGATCCATAGACATAACAACCCTAAATTACATATGCATATCAAAGTCTATCATTGATCATAATGCAGGTATACTATGATATAGTAAACGAAAATAACTACTATACTTGATCAAATGAACGTGCCAAAGTTAAAGAAAACGTGTGTTTTTTGGGGGAAAGTTAGAGGATCAGCCATTTCATCCTCTACCAGAAAGCTGAAAGATTAGCATCTTTAATTTTATGAGCCATCAATGGACTGAAGACAACTGCCAGTAACACCAAATGTTCACATGATAACAACAATAATTTCATTTCTGTGAAGAAAAGACTCTCATATGAAACAATTTTAAAAACAGGAATCCTTACATCATAGAAGAGAGCCTCATTGATCGAAGTCCCAGAGGCGAGTTTTGGTGGACCCATCTGCCAGGTCTGGCACTTTTGTGGGTTTACGTACTCTCCATATTGATCTTTGACACAGCATGACAGAGGAACCATGGCTCGATCATTCTCTGTGAAACATTAACATAGTCTTGACATTTACACATCGATAATAATTAACACAGATCTAAATTCTCCTGTTTATTTTCAGCAATTTTTAATGCTTCATCAATAACTAAATTTATAGGTAGTCTAAGTACAAGTCAAATATAACTGCAAATACCATTCACAACTAGTTTCACAAATTTTTGACACGACATCTTTATTTCTTTCTCCATAACGTCTCCACAATTTACACAAAATATAAACAAAATAACATACACATACGTCTATATATTTATCTAATAATAATAATGAGCTTTAAACTACAAGATTTTAAGTGTCAAATCTGACTTTGTCAACAACTCTTGATTCTTGACCACTTCTGACACTTACCCTACACTGCACCTTTATGGCACATTTGATTGCATGATCATTAGAAAAGCCTGATTTAGAGAATTCGACAGATAATTTAATTATCGGTATCGGCAAAACAATCGGCTGCCTAACAATCAAAACAATCACTTTTTCGCATTTATGTCTCAATATAATAATACAAAGCATATAAGTTGACCGCAGTTCAAATTCATTCAGTGTTTTATTTTAAGATTTTGTGACTAGTTAGGCCTACCTTTCTCTCCTGGTTGAATTTCATACCATTGTGACTGGCGATAAATCCCCCAGCTGTTGTCCTCTGCAGCACAGCAATACCACTAAATAAACCCACGATATCAAAGTATATTCAACAAGTTAATTATCAAAATCTGAACAAATTAAGCTGGCAATTTCTAGGAAAGCACCATAATTTCAAGACTTCTATCAAACTGCAACTGATTCAGATCAGAAGAAGCCATTATCATGCATAATTAAATAAAAAAGGTCACCACCCTTCCTCTATCTTCTTTTTAAAAATCCTGAAAATCCTGACAGGCAAAACGGTGCATCCCTTAGTTTTTTCCAGGGGTGCAGCCACACCCCCTGAAAATAATGGCCTGGCCATCATTCATCATCAGCATTCACTGAATAATATTTGCCGATTGGGGCCAGTCTGCATTTCATTAGTAGCTTGGTGAGTGGAGGCATTACAGCTCGAGAATGGACTTCTTGGCTGGTGATAAAGTCATACCATCAAATTCCCACTATGGAGCAGAGGCACTTCACATGGAAGGTACACTGACAATGCTTATGTTGTGGCTAATAGCTTCAGATGTTTATATATTTCTATCAACAGATTTCCGTATCAATTGCTATAAATATAAATAACATGGGTAACACTTAACATGATGTACAAAATTTCCCTGCTTCATGGCATTCTACTAATTAAAACATCAAAACATAAACTAAATGCAAAACTGACATTTTGCTGAGCGAGGTCCCACATTGCTGTGATGAATACATTGTAGTTGCTTGTATTCAGATTGTATCCATAATCCTTCTGAAGACTTTCTCGCATCTTCTGACGAATGAAGTCAAAACCATTCCACTGCAGAAGACAATGTACTCACCCTCAGATGGAACATCAAAAAGTCATAATCCACTCACAATAAATGACATTTGAAGTGGGAGGTTAAACCACCTTCAACTCTGCTGGTAAATCAAACTATGATATCTACAGAAAATGTATGATCATAATAATTGAAAAAGTCAAACCTCATTATTACTCTAACCATCATTTTCAAATGAATACAAGAATAAGATGCCTGTTCTTGTGAAGATCAATCGTTTAAAAATGCGAAACTTACCGGAACACGAGTTGCAATTGCCATTATGGCTGCAACTATGGATAAGCAAGTAATGAGCACCATAATAACTGTATACTGAAAAAAGACAACAGAGAGGTTTTTAATCAACATTGTACATCACCTTAGGATTAGGATAACAATTTCATACCTTAGAATAGCTTATAAAGCAAAGTACTCACAGGTCATGACTACAGCTAAGTCTTGGCACAGGTCACTAACACACTTAGAAGCCCTCTAGCTAAATTCAACTTTGAAAGCATTTCTGATTTCTGCAATTACCTACATGGAGATACTTTGGCTACTCCAAAAACCTTTAACCTCCTTGGCGTTAGATTAATTGTGTAAATGACGTACCAAAAGCGTTTGATTATTTTTGGGGCATGACGTTATTACTAAACGATGTTATTAGGCCTACTAAAACATTATTGAAGACTCGAGATATGAATGCTTTGAAATAGAATCCAATAGCTAGAGATATTCATTGGACACCTGATGTTAGTATCATATTCACTCTATGTGTGTCTTTATTTATGTACACATTTACATTTATTTAGCGCCTTATTAGGCCTACTACAATTCAATTCATTGTAAAACGCAGGCAAGCTTATACAGTAAAGTCAATAACTGCAATAAAGGTATTTGAAAGCAAACTTATACACCTGACGCTAGTGGTTAATCCGCTCAATTTCATTTATATAGCGCAAATTTATGTAGCGCTTTATTACTACAATTCAATTCATACGCCAAAAGGCGGATTTTCAAACACGCGTTTATACAGTAAAGTCAATAACTGCAATGAAGGTATTTGAGACCAAACTTAGACACCTGACGCTAGAATCCGCTCAATTTCATTTATGTGGCGCAAATTTATGTAGCGCCTTATTAGTACAATTCAATTCAGGCGCCAAAAATATATTTTCAAACACGCGTTTATACAGTAAAGTCAATAACTGCAATGAAGGTATTTGAGACCAAACTTAGACACCTGACGCTAGAATCTGCTCAATATAATTTATATAGCGCAAATTTATGTAGCGCCGTATTACTACAATTCAATTCATTTGCTAAAACTAATATTTGCGAAATCAGTAACTGCCAAGGCAGAAGATTATATAAGTGAATTTTGGTAAAATTGCGCTATATAAATGATAAATGGGCGCTATATAAATGAAAATTACAGGTGCTTTATATTATGTTACCATGACTTTGTGACTTATTTGAATAATGCATATTTGCGAAATCCGTAACTTTCAAGGCAGAAGAGTATATAAAAGTGAATTTGTGAAAAATGCGCTATATAAATGGGCGCTAAATAAATAAAAATAAAGGTGCTTTATATTATATTACCTTGACTTTGTGATGAAATAATATTTGAATAATGCATATTTGAAATCCGTAACTGTCAAGGCAGAAGAGTATTTAAAAGTGAATTTGTGTAAAATTGCTATAAATGGGCGCTAAATAAATGAAAATTACAGGTGCTTTATATTATATTACCTTGACTTTGTGATGAAATAATATTTGAATAATGCATATTTATTCCGTAACTTTCAAGGCAGAAGAGTATTTAAAAGTGAATTTGTGAAAAATTGCGCTATATAAATGGGCGCTAAATAAATAAAAATAAAGGTGCTTTATATTATATTACCTTGACTTTGTGATGAAATAATATTTGAATAATGCATATTTGCTTCGTAACTGTCAAGGCAGAAGAGTATTTAAAAGTGAATTTGTGTAAAATTACAACTATATAAATGGGCGCTAAATAAATGAAAATTACAGGTGCTTTATATTATGTTACCTTGACTTTCTGATGAGAAAATATTTGAGTAATGTATATTTGCAAATCCGTAACTGTCAAGGCAGAAGAGCATATAACAATGAATTTGTGTAAAAATGCTATAAAATGGTCTAATATAAATTAAAATTGCATATTTTATTAGAAAGGTATTCCATTACCTGTCCCCGATGCCTACCTCGCTGCCAGAGTCAAACTTTGACTGTTTTGATCAACTGAAACTTGGGCGCTGCAAATTAATATCTTGTTACATTACATTACATCTTGCCCAGCTCACGTCTGGGGTTAACGCTTTTTAGCATGTTTTCTTTGCCCGTGTCACGTCACGGGGATTAACGCTTCAAAGGTTAATACTTATGCTTTTACTTAATTCAATGCTCAATGTTTGACCATTAACCTACATGTCCATCACATGCCATGCAAATTCAGAACAAGCAGTGTCAAGCAAACAGACATAGCACTCTAATTCAAACTAAACTTTGCATAGACAAAGCTAAGTATAAACTATTTTTCCTTTTAAAACTTAGAAAGATTTCTTTGTAAATGCTACTAATGATTTTGTATCAGCTGGCAATCACCCTATCTGATATCAATTATCACTATTTACCTTCTGCTTTTAAGTCAAAACTAATCATCTGGCCACTTTGAGATCAGTAGTGGAAAGATGGTAAAAAGCAAATAGGACATGCTATCCATCAATAAAATTGTGCACAAAATATCATGCGCAAAAGTTCCCCAACAAGAAGCATCAAACGCAGAAATATATACACAATAACATCGTGATAACACACTGCTTGACAGCACAGCCTCCACCTGGAAACAGGTATAGCTGACTACAGACTTCAGTCAATTATCGAATATCTTATGGGTACTGCTCACGAGTGCAATTTGCAAAACTAACAGGAAGCACTAAAGTGTGAAAGTTTTATAATTAATTTTAACAATTAGCTACTGCCATCACATTAACAATTTGTGTTCAGTATGCCATTAACTTCTTTGAGTTGTCCCAATCAAATGATAAAAAAACAACAGCAAACCCTGGTTATTCCTAAAACTAATGCATTTCATCATTCATCAAAGTCAAAATATACTGCAACTGACAAGTAACAAGAACCAGAAAATACTTGCAATTATCAGAAGAATGTGATTTTCTCGAACTGCTCCCAACAGTCCACAGAAAGATGGAATGAGAACAGCACTTCCAACAGTGATGATGATGATACAAGCAGGTCGGGCCAATGGCATCGAATAAACATAGGTGAGAAGCTCACTCTTATATACGTAAAGGTATATACCAGCACCAATCAGTGCCAATCCGGCCACCTACATTAAAAAATGCAAACATCATTCGATGCAATCAACGAATATCAATTGAAGATATTAAATAATTTAAAATGCATCCAGCTATACATTTGTCTTATAATTTTTTATTGTTTTATTTCATATGATTTCATATCCCTATGCATAGAAATTTTTTATTACTTCTCTCTAGGTCTACTGCAATGGGATTTTGCTGGGTCTTCCTGACCGTCAGCTCGCATGCCTCCAGTCGATCCTCAACACCTCAGCCAGGTTGAAATTTATGGCTGAGTGGCACGACCATGTGACCTCGCTCCTCATAGACAAATTACATTGATTATACCTTTCTTTGCTTTTTCGACTTTTAAGCTTAAAATTGCTTAAGTGTGGTGATGACCGTTTTGCTTTTTTGACTTAACATTTCTTAAGAGTGACGATGAACTTTTGTTTGCTTTTTTGACTTTTGACAATAAAATGAGCCATGTTTTTGCTATTTCATAGCCAAAAGACACCCGTGTCCACGCCCATAGGGACACGACCTTCCCAAAATACACCCGTGTCAGGACACGAGAGACAAACCCCATGTTTGCACCCCTGATATAACTTGACGATACTTGCACACAGACACTTACAAAACAGATGGAGTTCATGGCAATTAGTCCATATCGGCAAGTATTTCGAAACCTCAAACTGCGCATAAAGTTGCACATTTTTGCAGGCGCGTTGAAGTAGCAAACAGCAAAAGCTGATGATCAGATAGATTGAGAATCAGTGATGCTGAATGTCAACTCTTGAGCAACAGTCCTACAGATGACAAAATAATTTGCGTGAATTATCATGCTGTTGCAACTGACAGCTCTAGTGCAATGACTGCAAAAGTTATGACGACGATGATGATGATTACGACGATGACACTTCACTTGAATGACAAATTTATACATCAATAATTAATGAGGCTTCAAACCTCACCAGCCTGGGTCTAACACAATCAAGGATCAGTACTACCGCTCCAGTGCAAATGGGCTCTGTTAGACCTCCTGTTAGACAGCTATTGCGTTAATAGCATAGTTCGATTCGTCGGGTCTGTTTGGGAGCTTAGCACCTCTCATTGGGTCGAAAATGCTGGGTTTCGCCGCCCGGCCCGCTACTGTAGGGCAGAAATTTAGGGGTGCGGAGGACAGACCCGACCCAAGCACTGCTTCCAGATATGCCTCACAATTTACCAGTCAATAGAGTCGAATAGCTACAAGTGATTGCTGAAAAGCTACACCTAAATTCAGTTCATCAAATGATGCGCTTACCTTATTTTGTGCCCCTTCCAGTCATCATCTAATATCTACAGTTACCTTGCTTGTTTTAGCGACGCACACACACCTGTGTTACTCCCTAGATATTACCTGCTCTGATTAAACACACTGACACTCGCCAGATGGCGCCACTCCTTAATCTTGGAATAATTAATTATAAGTAAGTAAGTAAGTAAGTAAAATCTCGTAAACTTCTACAGCGCCCCGGAAAGCAGCACAGCAGTAGCTGCTTATTCTTATGCGCTTAATCTTTCTTGAAATAGCTATAGCCAGGGTGGTTTGTCGGCCGGGCAAAGGTCAGTGTATCCATGAGGCAGCGGTTATTGCTATGGGGGAAATGACTTTTCGAATAGGAAGGTTTTAAGTTTAGACCTAAAGGTTTGAGGAGACAGTGAAGGAATTAAAGGAAATGAGGATTCGGAGCTTATTGTTTGACCATGTCGTAGGCTGCGGAGGGAGGCTGGAATTGAGTTCCAAAGTTCTGGTGCGGCGTATGAGAAAGCGCGGTTGCAGATTTTGAGTGATGACTGATTTAACGGGCGTGAAAGTGTGAGATAAGATGATGATCGTGTAGGTCGGGGAGGCTGAGGCGCTAAGAGTTTACGAAGGTAAACCGGTTTTGACGAATGAAGTGAACTGTAAGTAATCGTTATTATCTTGTACTGTATACGTTCGGATATTTTTAAGCCAGTGTAGTGTCTTCAGTATGGGTGAAATATGGCAGAACTTTGGTGATTTAGTTACTGCTCGGGCTAGTGCATTTTTGAATTGATTGTAATTTGTTGATGGAGGTTTTGGGAGGTTATAGTAAAGGGAGTTGCAGTAATCCAGTTTGGAATGGACTATTGAAGTGGCGATTGTGGATGCAGTTTTGGTGTCAAGGCAAGGACGGAGGCGACGTAGATCACGAATATGGGCATAGCAGGATTTCGATAGTTGGGAGATCTGTGATTCTAAATTTAGGGATGAATCAATTTTGAAACCAAGATTTTTTGCAGTTGGAGCAGGGGTTATTGTGGTATCTGGAGTCAGGACTAGCTTGGGACTGTCAATTTTTTTAACTTGTTGGGGTAGACCTATTAAGAGGAATTCGGTCTTGGATGGATTAAGAGCAAGGAGGTTAGATGACATCCATGACGAAATAGACGAGAATGCTGATTCAAGCAAAGTAATTGATGTGTCAAATGAGGATGGCGAAAAGGACAGGAATAACTGAGTGTCGTCGGCATAGAGTTGGTGATTCAAGTTGAGGGAATTGATTAAGGATGATAGTGGTGTGGTATAGAGACTGAACAATACAGGCCCTAGGACGGATCCTTGGGGCACTCCGAAGTTTACGCTATGAGATGATGAGGTTTGTTTGAGACACGAAACTTGGAAGGAACGAGACTTGAGGTAAGATTTGAACCAGTGATGAGCTTTGTCGGATATGCCGAACCATAGGGACAGTCGCTCGAGTAGAATATTGTGATCGATAGTGTCGAATGCGGCAGAAAGGTCGAGGAGGCAAAGACCAGTGACTTGTCGGAGACCGATAGCAGTTAAGAGTCTGTCGTAAATGTAGGCCAGGACAGTTTCTGTAGAGTGATGTTTAGTGTAGGCAGATTGATGAGTGTTATATAGTGAGTTATTTGAAAGATGATCTGTGAGTCTAGAAAGGACGATTTTCTCGGTAAGTTTTGATAGAAGAGAAAGATTTGAGATCAGAGAATGTTTTTGCGTAAGTTATCTGGCGAGCAGATTACGATCGCATAAAACCGGCTCAAATTAAACGCTGTAAAAGGCATTTTCAGGTTCTAACGAAGTCAATGATCTTTTCAGGGATTGCATAGGGCCATTGATAGGCTCGACTCCACAAGGGACAGGGTTATTTGAACTTATTTCTAGGATTATCAATTGGGGTGTCTGTAAATTCTGAGGGTCCCCTGCCAAAAAAGGTCACCCCATACCTGAGATTGGGAGGTGTTGGGGTGTCGGTCTCAAATTGGAGGGTGTTAGGGGTGTAAAAATAACCCTGACGATGGGACCCAAGAGGGCCCGTGTCCCCTATTGAATGCTTGGCTTCCAGTGGGTCCCATACTTTAGTGTAGTGCAGGGCTTCTCAGCCATTTTGGAACCGCGGCCCACTTCAGCGGCTTTATAACGTGCCGCGGCCCTAATAATGGTATGTAATATCAAAATATGCATTAGGTCATCAGGCGAACGTTAGTTGAAAATAGGGTTGCCAGATGCATGGGTAGTAA
This sequence comes from Metaphire vulgaris, assembly GCA_018105865.1. NCBI lineage: Eukaryota > Metazoa > Annelida > Clitellata > Crassiclitellata > Megascolecidae > Metaphire > Metaphire vulgaris. The sequence continues at coordinate 17,780,673 of CM030834.1, forward strand.
AATTAAGGAGGACAGAGCCAGACGTAAAGGAGGACAGAGGAGGACATTGTATAGGGCCTACATGAAACCAGCTGTGCAGTGGTCGTCCATAAATTACGTAACGCGGTTGGGGGGGGGTCCGGCCATTTTTTACGAAGTGTGACGACGGGGGTTCCGGAAATGTTACGTAACGCAAAAAATTTAAGTGACCGTTTTTGGCTTGTCAGAGATTTTGAAGAGGAAAAAACAAGGATGACCTCTTTTTTGCTTGTCAGGGTTTATCGGGAGGAAAAATACAAGGATATGAACTTTTTTGCTTGTCAAGACTTTTTGGGGGACGAAAATGGGGGGTCAGCCCGTTGTTACGTAATATTTGAGGGGTCTGACGTTTTGTTACGTCGTGTTACGTAGGGGGGTCAAAAAAGTGCCAAAATCGCGTTACGTAATTTATGTACGGCCCCAGGTCAACGAGTTGTATGACTGATGATGACTAGCCGTTTACTGTTTACAGTCTCTGCGTTTGCTACTGGAAATGAAATTAACATTTTGACCATAGACTATTGCATAGACACTAGAGATAGAATGACGAGAGTCGAGTATTTTGGGACTTTGGACAATCGATATTGATATTATTATAACGCTATTTTAATATCGATGATTGGGTAAACTGAGATAACGGACTAAAACGTATGAAATTCGTCAATACCGCGAGAACGAAAATTGATAGAATACAAAATCTCAAAAGGAGGACATTTTACAATTTTTAGCTTTGCCGGGAGGACGGAGGACAGGGACCTAAAAAGGAGGACATGTCCTCCTTTTGGAGGACGTCTGGCAACCCTAGTTGAAAAGAATCTGCTGCGTTTTGAATAAATGACAAAACAAAAGCTCTGATTCAATTCGAATGAAAATATGGCAAATAATAATATTAGGTTGAATTATTTACATTTTGCTAAATAAGACAAAAAGAGAGAAATGGATATGAGAATTTATTGAAAGTTGTTTCTATTTAACATTTTGCAATGAACACACCTTTGTTACGCGTCATAAAAACCCTATGAATAGGCCCTATGACAAGATCGCTTAGGCGCTGGGTATCTTGTGAATGAACTTAAAGATTCCTTATATTATTTGTTATTGGAGTTTCAGAGCAAAATGGTAGGAATACGCTTTCCTTGCGTTATTTAGAAATAAGGTTAATTTTAAAAAGTACTAATATTAAAATAGACCAGGATTTCCCAAACTTTTTGGAACAGTGCGACCCACCTCAGCAGCAGTAGCATGCCGCGACACTGTAAACTTATTGTCAACTAAAATTGGATAAAGCGCTAATCATTTTAATATAAGCCGTGCATGAAGGATTGATGGCATATACAGTACATATACATTTCTTAAAACCTAAGCCTACTTGTAACTTTCAAGCTTGTGACATTATGGCATCGTTTAGAAAATGCCACTTCTGAATCTAATTTCGCGCTACCCCGCAACCCATTAGCAGAGGCGCAGCGTGCACTCATGCCGCCCATGCATGGCCCATGTCGTCGCTTCCAAAATTTCCCCTCTGAAAAATCTCCTGACAAGCGAAAAAGGTCATCGTTTCCAACATTTTACATTTGCCGCCCCTTCTAAAATTTTCCGCCTTCACTGAAAATCCTCTGACAAGCAAAAAATGGTCGTCGCTTCCAAAATTGTCCGCCCCCGTCATGTGTGCCGCCCATGGCTAAAGCCACAATACCCATTGGCACGCTACGCCTCTACCCATTAATCTGAACCTGCAACCCATTTTTGGGTCGTGGCAGAGACGTCATTTCACTGTTTTTCAGCAAAACACTTTTGACCTGACAAGTTAAAGTTTGCTTGACGACCTTTTTTTTTTGCTCAGCCGTTTATAACGGTTAGTTACTTTTCAGACTAGACTACTCCACATCATTCATATAAGGGTCCTTTAGGACATGTAAAAAACTAAATACTAAATAACACAAGAAAAAATTTTTCCCTCAAAATCAGGGGGCAAATGCCCCTCTGCCCCCAAATGACGTCCCTGGGTCGTGGCCCACAGTTTGGGAAAGGGGCTGCCCATAAATTACGTCACGCACTTAGGGGGTTTCAAACATTTGGGACGCTTTGTGACGAGGGGGTTCCAGAAATGTGAAGTCACATTATAAAAAAAATAGGTGACGACCTTTTTTTGCTTGTCAGCACATTTGGGAAGGAAATAAAGGAAAAAGGACGAGAGAAAGATGAGGATGACCTTTTCCTTGTCAAGATTTTTCGAAAGAAGAATAAGAGGGGAGGGTTAACGCGCTAGTGACGTCATATTTGAGGGGTCTGACTTTTTGTGACGACGTGTGACGAAGTTGTGTCAAAAAACTGCCGAAATCGCGTTACGTAATTTATGGATTGCCCAGACACTGCTTTAGTGCACTAATTCTAAGAAACTAGACTAGTCCAGGTTTATGAAAATAGTTGGCCCTTGCTTAGAAGTTGTCACCCCAACGCTTTCGCCCATTTGCCAAATCCTGGAACCGCCACTGACATTAGGCCAAACGTCTTTAAAAGCTTAATGAATGTTTAATGTGGTGGCTGGTTGTCTGGTCAGGCCCACAAGTTCTGATCTGTTATTTGGTTCTCCACGAGAAGCAGTGTCGACGGATAATTATATTCCAGTGTTTATTCTAGACCTTCTCTGGAGAATTCCCCCAAGTTTGAATTCCCTCCCCAATTTTGACATTTTGGCAAGTAGTAATGACCTCCTCAATGTCTGTTCCCCCACCAAAATTTTTTTTACTCTCCTCAATGTCCAGGTGGCTGGAATATCCACTGATTAGACCTATAGGCCTATTCCAACATGTTGAAAGAAATTAAGGCAACGAACAAGCTTAATTTATGAGGTTATCCACACTCCGTCTAACGAAGTAGGCCCATTAATTTATTTGGTCTTTTCATGAATATTCGTTTCCGTCACGTGATTGAATATTCAGAGTGACGTAACTTTGGGCGTTATACTATGACGTTGTACTAGTATGGGTGACAAAGTTTTACTTCAAAAGATATTTTAGGTCAAATTTAGGGAATTATCGACATCAGATTAGTAGCAGACTACCAAAGGTAACCACGAATAATTAATTAATCATTATTAGTCGTGTAATGATAGCTTTTTCATCTATCGGTTGAACATTAGCACACGAGTGGGTAGGTACAAGGTAGCCACAATCCGGCCCGCTTATAGGCCTTCTATCGTCCCGCGACGCCGCCCTGAAAACATAGGCAAACTCGTGTTTTTTGTTATGTTTTTAAATTGCTTGCTACGCTCAATGAATTCGCCAGCTGGTTGATGTTTTCCGAAGAGAGATTCTCAGGATTTCCGTGAAAATGGTCGGACGCCTCTGTTGTAGATGGATCAGTGTTGCACGGATGATCGAAAGTGTCTGGAAGCAATGGCCAAATTCAGCCCGGACATCAACGCCTATCTTCGCTTCCAGCTGCCCGACTTCTCCGGTCCAATATTGGACACATGCCGGTCGAGGGTTCAGAGCGCGTGCATGCCTCAATTCACCGGACCCGAAGCCACAACAACTGGACCATCTGCAGACTGCTGGAAAGCAGGAGGAATGGATCTGATGGGCTACCCAGAAGACGCCCTGGTACCACAACAAACCATCAGCGTTCCTCTTCAACAGACAACAACGTCAAATATTACATTCCATGCACCGAGGTGTGATGACTATATCCGCTATTATAGTAGTAGTAGTAGTAGTAGTAGTAGTAGTAGTAGTAGTAGTAGTAGTAGTAGTAGTAGTAGTAGTAGTAGTAGTAGTAGTAGTAGTAGTAGTAGTAGTAGTAGTAGTAGTAAGTAGTATAATAATAATAATAATAAATAATAATAATAATAATAATAATAATAATAATAATAATAATAATAATAATAATAATAATAATAATAATAATAATAATAAATATTAAGAATGACAGATGGAGAATAGCAGTTATCAAAATGAAAATACCAGCATACTGAAATACGATCAAGCAAAAGCATTGTTTCCATTACCAATGTATATGGTTTGAGGAACCATAAAAGTGTCTGCGGGTCTCTATTAATTATCCGTGGAAAGGATCAAGATCAAATTTCACGAAAAAATAAATTTCAAGTCTATCGGTTTTAGGTATAATGTCGCGCCGTGTGATTTCACGAACGGTGGCCGGTGAAACTTATAGGCCCCTTAACACTGATCTGGACCAAACTGACCAAGGATCAACCAATCAAACAATCAATCAATCAATCAATTAAAACTTCCTTAGCGCCATTGCTTTAATGCTTCTGCAACATTCTATGAGTTGAAATCAGATATGATGTGGACTTTCACCAAATGACAGTCATTCCAGTCATTTATTAGAATATGTTTACCGGTAGGCTACTAAATGTTGCAGTCTGCACATTTGCATTGAGTTCACTGCGCTGGTGCCTGAGAGACTGTTAATAGATCGGTTTCTATCGTTGTACGTGCATGCAAATCTAAACAGTCGGATTCGTCTTAAACATAGGCCTATCTAGACTGCAAAATTGTACATTCGTTAGGCCTATTAAAAGGTTATTATTATTATTATTATTATTATTATTATTATTATTATTATTATTATTATTATTATTATTATTATTATTATTATTATTATTATTATTATTATTATTATTATTATTATTATTAGCGAACTTTTATAGCGCAATTTTAGTAATTAACTTAGCATCAGTCGACGGGTCTTTCCGGATTTGAATCGTAATCCTCCCATTTTCAAATCCATTAAATCCCTCCGATCAAGGTAGGCCTATCAATTGAAAATGGGCTGGGACCAGCTCGAGAAAAGGTACACCATCACCTTAAAATTTTGGTCCATCGCAGGTAGAAAAACATAGCGGTGTAAATTAATTATAAGGCTATGCCAAGCTCTGCGTTTCTTCTTTTCCTTTCGAGCAATAGGCCTAGGCTACATTCGTTTTGTCCATTCTGTTCACAGCATTATAAACCCGTCATCCTTCATCTTTGCGAAATTCCCTTCTCTCTCCTCCTTCAGTCGTCTCTAACTTGATTCCTGTCAATAAAATATTCGCGCCGTCATTTAATCCGTGTTGAACAGATTCTCCGACGATAAAGACGGCGGCGGTCTCGCGCAGAACGTTCGCTTTGACGAAATCGACAAAGACGGAAAATTCATTCGTCTCTTCAACGATTCGGAATGTCAGGTGACGCAGAACGCGACTGACTGACTGGTCTAACTAGAGACGACGATCAATGTTCGATATATTATTCCACCATTTCGTGTATTCTCTGCGCTTTGCCGAAGTAACTCAAGTTCGTTAAGAGTTTTGTAGGCTTCATTTTTTTCGGTGTACTCTTGCAAGGATAGTTTTACACCTCCTAACACCTCCCCACAATTTGAGACCGACACCCCCAACACCCCAATTTCAACTATTGGATGACCTTTTTTGCTTGTCAGACTTTTTTGACAGATGGAGTCCCAGAATTTACCGACACTCCCCAAATTGATAACTCTGAAATAACCTACTCTTGTGACTGTTTGAGTTTTCACGATAACGACTTTTAATAAAACACTGCTCTTATAAAAATTATAATCAATATAGGCCTAACGCGGTCAAGTATGCCACTAGAAAGCTGAGGTTCCGTTACATGCTTGGCCTAATCACTGCATAGCTTGGTCATGTTTCGTGTCCTCCGTGTTTCTGTCATGATCAATATTCCTACGTGCTTGAACTTACAGATGATTCTTTCAAACTGCTCGTAGTTATGTCTATGAAATAATTAAAAGTCAGTTTGACGTTTCACTGCTATAGATTACATATATCTTCAGATTCTCAGAGTGTCAACTGACAGTGTTTATACTAGACATTCTCTGGGGGATTCCCCCCAAGTTTGAAAATTCCCCCAAATTTTTGTTGACATTTTGGCAAGTAGTATGACCTCTCCAATGTCTGTTACCCCACCCCCAAAAAAAGTAAAACTAAACTCCCTCCCAATGTCTAGGTGGCTATAGAATAAACACTGGTCAACTGCTGATGTTTTCGTCGCAAAGATCACAAGGCCTACCTCAAATTCGCGAATCCATCCATCATCTGATTATAATGTTTAAATTGTATGACGTAGGGTCGTAGGCCTAGCGGTTCACGCGACACTTTGACCTAAAATTAGTTGATCTTGTTTCCGCCAAAAATTTCGTAACTCATTCAAATTCTATGACGACTTCAATCGGAACTGATTTAAGTTTTCAAGCTACACTAGTGTTCTAACTTTCGTATACGTTCTTCAACCTTGTTGGGCATATATTTATGTAGACATTGAGGGCTTCTGTCACTGTGTATGATATTGCAGCACTAAAAATCGACCGATCTCTGTTCTGAATTTTAAAAATTACCTTGAATCAATTGATTGAGACAGGACGAAGAGCTTGGCTGCTGCATCATTAGACAGGCCTTTCAGGGTCACACCATCATAGAATTCTACTTTCCTCCGCGAGTCTTCTTTCCAGCGCGCAATTTCGTGACTATTTGGGCGAGGCAGAAGGAGGAGAAACATGACCCGGACGAGGTCATTGAATGTTGCTGCTGCTGCTGCAATTTCTGCTTTAAGGAATTGTTTCGGTGGGCTTCCGGTCCAGACTACCTGACCACCCTGCTCAGGCCCAATGGACAGGTAAGCTGTTTGGTGGCGAACAGGGTTATTTCTAGGATTGTGAATTTGGGGGTGGGGTGTCGGGAAAATCTGGGGGTGTCGGAGTTTGGAAGTCTCTATCGAAAAAGTCTGACAAAAAAGGTCATCCGAGGATCAAAGTTGGGGGGGGTGTCCTTCTTCATTGGGGAGAGGGTGTTCAGGGCTAATTAATATGCATTTTGTATGCATACCATTGTCACATTAACAAATTCTGAGGGTGTCGACCTCAAATTGGGAGGTTTGGGGTGTGTAAGGGGATGTAAAATACCCCTGGGTGGTGATTTTCTAGGCTCTGGGGGTCTACGTTTTATGCGATTAGGCCTATGTTAAAATTACGCGTCTTATATGTCTGATTTATACTGTAGATTCGTGAAATCGAATTTTGAAGGCAAATATATGATCAACTGCTTACGCCAGCTACGCACTTTCCCTATTATTTTATTGCATTAGCTGTCTAAACTAAATCATTTTCAATATAGTTATTCGCTTTAGGAAATTCCAGACTTAAGTGCGCAACCGTCGCATACTAATTAGGCCTAGATGAGCTTTTATTCTGTGACTGTCACTGTAGATTATCGCGTCAGCAAAGTCTCATGTGCCGAGTGGATTCGCAAAAAGCAAAGGTACAATAATTTTGGCGTTTGGGTAAAAAGATTTGCATCGAATTATAACTTTGATAAGAATTTATTGATTAAGTAAGACAATAGCATAACGGAATATGACTTAAAAGACCGTTGGACTCCGTGTTGTCAGTGGCGGTTCTACGTGAGGGATGAGTGGGGATGCATCCCCCACCGGACTCCCGAACTTTTTTCGCTCGTGAAACCTATTTTTTGGGTAAAAGTCTAGTAAAACTACAGGCGAGAAAGTGCGGATGGCCTCTTTTTTGCCTGTCAGCCTATCTTTTGGGTAAAAATGTAATAAGATTAGGGGAAAATTTTTTCTTGTTTCTGCCTTTTTCGGCAAAGTTGATTGATTTTTCCCTTCTCTTTTCATCCCCACCAACTTCCTATGAATCCATGTAATTCCCCCACCAAGAAACTCTGGAACCGCCACTGCGTGTTGCTATGTCCTATTGCTATAATTCAGACGAGAATCAGGGACCAGCTCCGAGGATCATATCGAAGTTCAATTTCCTAACTAACCGTTTCAGACAGCAGTACGAAGAAAAGAAATGTCTGGCTGGTAGAGTTCCTAAATTCCAGAATTTCAGTTTAGCTTTTGTAGAAACAGGAATTTCAGTGGAAGCGAAGAAAATTTAATATATATCTATAGGCATACTAGCAACAGCGACAACGCTGAAATACGGCATTAAAAATAACTTAAAAATGGAAACACATAATATGTTCGTGCGTGTGTTTGTGATGGCAAGTTCAATCGCTATTAATATTAAAAGTAGGACCGTTATCAACGCATGAACCATGTTCCGACGATGCAGTTAAGTACCACTTGCGCCTGTTAGACCTGGTAGAGAATTGAGTACCTATTTAAAATTCACTACTGATTCTGATTGAATTCTTATTTGAAAGCATACGTCTTTCACTAACACGTGCACACACACACATACACGAGCACGCAGATATGCCGTATAGGGACGTAGGGTATTGGTTTTCCTGGTCAAAAACTCTCGGCATCTGCTCGAACGGTTTCTTGTCACTGAATGCAGGCGCATCGTCGGTGAACGAACTGACACAGTTGCTCCTAAAGAGTCGACTGACCGGACGATTCAAACCGAGGACGACGAGAAGAGACGGAACCGAAGCCGCACCAAAGGTCGATCGCTTAATTTTCACCGTCATCAATCTCACCGGCTTCGTTGTCATCTGGTTAAATTCGCTGTAAAATCTTCGCTTTTCTTCCGCCACCGCAACTGAGAGCAACGCATCAGAAAACATTGCAGCTAAGTGTATAATGCTATGACAATTTCTCACCAACCCCAACCCCCCCACCTCCATCCATCCCGAAACCACGTCCTTCCCCACCCGAACTCCCAGTGTCCCACAAATTCCCTCTGGTAGAGGAGAGTGTACGCGACGCTGCGCAATCTGATATTTTAAACATTACCATAATAAATTATTTTTGTGGTTTCCGCCACTAAATTTCATGAAGTCTTGTTCTAAATAAACGCAGGAGGATTAAGATCGTTTTTGTCCATACTTTTAGAATGTCCTTCCTTTATGTCATAATAGCCTCGCAAGTAGGCCTATGCTCGGGTGACACCTCTGTACAGCTGTAATCTGGCGCCACCTAGTATGCAGTGTTTTAGGTTAGCATGTTATCTAAATCCGATTCAGGGGCGTAGCCAGGAATTTGATTTGGGGTATAATGTTATTTGGGGGTATAAATCTTAAAAACACATTAAAACTTTTAAGGCAGTCTGATTTGGGGGGGGGGTATATATACCGATATACCCCCCACCCCGTCGCTACGCCCCTGATCCGATCATGACTGTATACTTCTTTGTGTCGACTGCTATTACCGAATATTATCGCCGTTTGACGTTAATGCGTTACGTTTGAATGTGATGGACTTGGCTTTACGCGTGTCTGCATCTGCTTGTGGTAATTTACCGTAATTACCATATACAGTACTCTTGCGTGGAATAGCGACTGTCCAGTCTACAGTAGTTTAGTATGTTGCGTTTGACGACCAACTACTGCATACGGCGATTGGGTTTCCATGTGTTTCTATATCACAACTCTAAAGCGGGACTTTTAGGTTGTTTGCTACTATTGTAGGGCGGACAAGTGAGGCAGAATCCATCGATCGACACAACTAATTTGTGTCTGAGAGAACTCTATCCAGACTAAGGCGTTATCGGTCTGAAGATAGATCCACGTCGTATACGCTACGCACATTCGCAAATAAAAACTGAACAGATCAACGTCCCAGCTTTCGTTCGAATAAAAAATAGCTGAAACGTCTTAACTAAAAGACTTAGTGAACAGCTCAATATGTTGCGAGAACGGCGTTCGCGATACTTTTAGTCGACTGTAGATAAATTGTGCAGAATAATTATTCTCGACTGAATAAAAATTTTGACAAAATCTACCAATGTCTTTCTTTCGACGCCCCTGCTGGGCCTGAAGACAGAGGCAGCGAATTAGCAGTCGTTGCTTGCGATATAATAATAAAATAATAATAATAATAATAATAATAATAATAATAATAATAATAATAGTAATAATAATAATAATAATAACTGGATTTTAAGTGCAGCTGTCTCTCGGTATAGCATATGAAAAGAGCTCTGAGAGCGTAGTGTATGACCTTAGAGATATTGAAACATAAAACGCTATCGATTAGGAATATATTCAGTGCTTGAAGTCGATGAAAAAAGGTGAAGGAGCTCTCTTGGCGTGGGGGAGAGTTTGAAATGTTGAGGGGGCGGGACAAAGTTTGTCTCTTCAAAAGCCTTGACAATCAACAAAAAGGTCATCCTTATATATATTTTCCTTCTTGAAATACCCTGACAAGCAAATCTGAATAATTTCTAAACTTCTACAGCGCTCTTAAAATCTTAGTTTAATAGTTTTGCAACAAGTACACGGTGCTTTTACAATATTGGAACAAATATTGAAGAATTATTGGAAAAAAATGTTAAGTCCAAAAAGGTGCCGAAGCTCCGTTCCGCCGCGCTCCGACTGACTTTCAGCCCTGGGAATAGGCCTATCTAATGTATTTGCTGTCATACTGTATGAATGATAGATAACTTCATAAAATTCTTGGTATTGTTTTGTGTTCTGTCGTTGCATCCTGAACGTCTTTTCCTTCGAAGCGTTCAGTTCCTTGTTCAGTTCATTGTTCAGTTCATTGTTCGCTGTTCAATTGTTTCGCCTCTTCCCGTTCGTCGATGTTGAATAGAGTTGTTCCATAAACACCAATTATTATATTCGAGGTGCTAATGATCTCCTCGTCGAGAAGTCATAGACGAGCAAGATACAGTGCAACCGCGAGCGAGAAGGCAGAGAAGAAGAGGGACGCAACGGGAAAATGAAAGAGGGCGCATGGGTTCCAAATAGGAAATGAGCTGGCGTGGAGAACTATAGGGTGTTAATTGATGTAGTGACGTTTTCTTTTTAGGAGAAGAACCGCGGGTGTAGACGTTTTCTCAAGCGCAACTGATACGAAATATAGGCCTACACAGCAGTGGCGGCTCCACCGGGGGGGCCAGGGGGGGCCGTGCCCCCCTATTGAGAGCCTGGCCCCCCCAGTGGCCCCCCAGTTGGGACCCTATACTTAATGCTACATACATTAAACAACAAATGGTTGGTCCCCCATGATAAGAAGTTGCCCCCCAACGGCCCCCCCACTTGCCAAATCCTAGAGCCGCCACTGATACACAGTGGCGTAGCGACGGGGGGAGGGGGCGCTGGGGGCGAACCGCCCCAGGCGGCACTTGCTCTAGGGGCGGCATTTTCGAGAAACCCCTTTTTGTATATGAAATTTTTTTTTAGAAAGTAGCGATAAGGTTTTTTTGCTTGTCAAGAATTTTAGAAAGTTGCGATAAGGTTTTTTGCCTGTCAAGAATGTAACGAAAAGGCGGAAATTTTTTGGCGTATCAAGAATTTTAATGAAAAGGCGGCAATTATTTTCGCCCCGGGCGGCACTTTGCCTTGCTACGCCACTGGGCCTACAGCAGCTAAGCCGCCCACCCGTTGACAGTAAATATAAACCCCTACTGGTATTCGTCCCCAGAAGTCGCTTCAATATACCAAGCGGCCGTAAAGCAGCTCTCCCGCCTTAATTAACAGCGACAGCGGCCACTGCGCTTGCATTTTTCATGAAGATTTTCTCTGTCGTCTGCTGCTCAGATTGTTGCCTTTTTAGAATGACGTCACAGAATCGTCATGGGGTTCTATTTTTATATCCCCGCCGACCACCGACTGCGTCGCAAAACGATGGTCATCGTTTTGCACTTTGACCGCGGGACTTCATTAGTCATTTATTTATCTTTCTTAATTGCAGTGGCGTCCTTTGGTCCGAAGCCTCACAAAAATGTGATTGTGAGGATGGTCCATAAGGCATTGGACGTTCAGAAAAATCTGAATAAATCTGTATATTGTACCGTTGTACTATTACTTAATAAATTGTTGCGCTGGGGAGATAATAGATATAATCAGCAAATGGTATTTTGGATCATTAATAAGTAATAAGAATTCTGCTAAAAGAGTGCATGGTACACGTTGGCAGATGAGTTTGTCCAGCGATCAGAAATTCGCAGTAATTTGTTTGGTTCCTTCACTCCTTCCAGTCCTTCAGCACAGCACAAGCTAGCACAACAACGACAAGCGAACCCTCACAACTTTCACTACAGATTGACGCCACTGCTATAGTGAGTGATGTTT
>CM030834.1:17797718-17850218 GCA_018105865.1 Metaphire vulgaris
GGAATTTTTTCTTATATGTCCTTCGGTAATGAAGTACCGAGGGCATTAAAAAAACAAAAACACGCATATATATACTGTATATTATACAGCGTCAAAGTCCTTCCTGAACCCACAGAGCTCATACGGTGGCGCTTATCTCCGTTGCTATAGTCCTCGACCAGGCGTGCAATGTGCAATGTCACGGATACGCGGCTAGTGCATCGAGTAGTGCGCTTATATATATATATATATATATACTGTATATATGGTGTATATACTGTATATATGGTGTGTATATATATGGTGTCTATATATATACGGTGTATAGCATATATATACGGCGTATATATACGGTGTATATATACGGTGTATATATATATATATACGGTGTATATGTATACGGTATATATATCTTTTAGAAGAGCAGTATTATTGTATGGAGCAGAGACATGGACTATATCCAAGGCCATGGAGAAGAAATTGGAAGCCACAGAAATGTGGTTTCTGCGAAGGATGCTGAAGATTTCATGTACGGAAAAGAAAACCAATGAAGAGATTTTGAATGAAATGGGAATAGAAAGAAATCTGATGGCAACCATCAAAAAAGGCAGCTTTCCTTCTTCGGACATGTATTGAGGAAGGAAGGACTGGAGCATATGGTAATAATCGGAAAAGTGGAAAGAAAAAGAGCCAGAGGAAGGCAGAGAAACACATATATGTAGACTGCCTACGACAAGTATTTGAGGGAATAATGAATAACATCGAACTAATAAGAGGATATCAAGATAGAACAAAGTGGAAGTCCATGGTCGCTAACGTAGAAAAGAAGAATAATATCATTATATATATATACAGTGTATATATATATATATATATATATATATATATATATATATACAGTGCATATATATACGGTGTTCGTAGCTTTCTTTGATCGGATGCTTGAGTTCGAATCACGAATTGTTTGATTCGAGTCGACGATGCTGAAGATTCTCGCATCGTCTGCTGTCTATTAATCGCTTGGCTGGACTCGTGACGTCACTTTACCTGTATGTGCGACGATTCGTAGAATATACAGTACTGTAGGATTTGATGTGGACTCTGGAGTACCGGAGTAATATAGGCCTGAGCACCGACACTGCAGTTGTGATCATTTAGTTCTTTTATTTTATCACGCATGATTGCTCCGTAAATATTAGGCCTATATATTATATAGTTTCCCAAAGTCTGTCTGTCTGTCTGTCCGTCTGTCTGCCTGTCTACACGTCTGTCTGCGGATAACCACGTTCAAATTGGACGACGCGCTGCTGTCATTTTATAATCGTTGCTAGGCAACGAAAAGCAATAATGGGCGGAGTAACTAAATGGGCGGAGTTTGAAGACAGTCCTGCTTTGGCTAGACGTTGTTAACTTGTTTATATAGGTGCGTAGTGGAGCAGTGGTTAGCGCACTGGCTTGCTAGCCTGTCTGTGGTTCAAGTCCCGGCAGCGGCAGAAACGTTTTCCCCAAGCGCCCCCAATCGACTCAGCTGTGAATGGACGTTAACTCGGTGGAAGGAAAGGCGGCGAGGGAAAGACTTGCAAACCACTCTCATTCAGCTGTTGGCCGTTGCCATGTAAAACTGAAGGCGGTTCTCCGACGGGCCACGCAAGCCTGTATTTCTTATAGACTGTATAGTTTCCAGTTTCCTAACTTTGAGTTCACATGTGTTTGTCCCCTCGCTTTTGCAATCCATCCCTTCGCCTTTCCTCTCCTTCCCTTACCCTCTCAATCCTCTATCTTATTCCCCACTAACACCCTGACCCTTCCCCATTTCCCCATCTCTCATTGCCATCCCTTCCCTCTCATGCCTTCCACTTTCCGTACCTTCCCGTCTCTATCCTTTATCCCCTCCCCATCTCTCTCTCTGCGCCATTATTTCTCTCCTCCATATTATTTGTCCTATCCACTGTTCTCTCGTTCTTCTATTTCCCTCTTCCACTCTACCTTTCCAATCCCATTCAATTCCTATCCCCATCCCTCCTCCTCCCGGTCTCCCCTCCATCCTTCCCCTCCCCACATTACTCCACACAAACTGGATATCATTGGCCGACATAATTCAGCTAGTCGATTATTCCACCCTCATATTCGCCCCTACATCAAACTGCTCAAGCCATGTTCCGGTTAAGAACAGGTCATTGGGCAATATGCTAGATCATTTGCAAAAAATTGGTAGAAAAACTGCCAAGCTTCTCAGTCATTTTTGACGGGCAAACAGCTAGTGTATAATAGTATTACAGAATAGAATTGATGATATTATATATATATATATATATATATACAGTATAGTGATACATAGGCCTATCACAGAATGTAAATGCCAAAGCATTGTTCTAGTTTCTCGGTTATGTTTCATGAAGACCTTAAAGAGCATATGAAATAACAACCCATAACTTTCTTCAAATGGATGGTTTGAATATGCCTGCAATTTCCGACATTCAGAGGAACAGGTGGTTGCTGGTTGGTTTTCTCAGCTGAGTGCGATGTCTTCTGTCGGACCATTCACAAATTTTAGGTCACTCAGACCCCTTGACTCCCTTAACTCTTAGTTTGAATCTAGAGCCTTAAGAGATTTTCAACAAAATAATCTATGTAAACCCTTGATACCCCTTATTTAAACAGAGACCCGGGCCAAATGGTCCGCCCATCCCCCTCTAGTAAGCAGTGGCGGCTCCGTATGGGAGGCCCGGGGGGCCCGTGCCCCCAATTGAATGCCTTGTTCCCCAGTGCCCCCCCTGTTGGGACCCTATATACTCACTACTACATACCTATCAACAAATGGTTGGCCCCATGCTTAGAAGTTGCCACCCAAACGAACCCCCCACTTCAAATCCTGGAGCCGCCACTGCTAATAAGACCTTGTTCTAGCAAGCACAACAGGAACGGAAGGAAATTTGTAGTAACAGTTAAATTGATGAGACGCCGTCCACGACCCTCGCCGTAGGATTATCTCTGCGCAGGGAACGTGATGTGCGTTTCGTTTTTCGCTTTATCGTCGTCGTCCGCGAGATGTTGCCTCCCTTCCTCTGTTCCTGCTTCGTGTCGTTTGTTATCGCCCCGTTCCGCGTTTGATTTAACGGGTTCTTTAGGAAACAGGGCAGCTGCGAACTGAACAGTCGATTGAAGACGAGGAAGCTGCTGGGAGTCGGGGAGACAAACGACGGAGATGTACACCGGTCGAAGGTCAGCCTAAGTACTGTATATATATATATATACTGTATATATGCTGTATAATTATATAATTATACATATATATATATATATATACATACTGGTTCACTCTCGCGTTTCTCGCGTTATAACGCCAGAGTTAATCTATAGAGCGAGAC
Organism: Metaphire vulgaris; assembly: GCA_018105865.1. Lineage (NCBI taxonomy): Eukaryota > Metazoa > Annelida > Clitellata > Crassiclitellata > Megascolecidae > Metaphire > Metaphire vulgaris. The sequence goes on from CM030834.1 coordinate 17,801,066, forward strand.
AAAATGTCTGCAGTGCATACAGTATACTCTGCTTAAAAGAAATAATTGCTCGACTAAATATTTAAACAAAGTTTGAAGAGACAAATTTGCGAGATTGGAAGCGGTCTTGAATAAAACAGTTGCTTGTTTTTCGATATTTCTCCAGTCGCTATCTATTAATTTCGCAGACTATTACATGTATACTACGAGGTGTGTCACCAAAATGATCGGTTAGGCCTATAGTCAGCTAGCTGGGACTTAATTGTATAGAGAAATTAATATATTAGGCTACATATAGTTAATGCAGACATGGACATGGGCTGAGTCCACCTATGAGCATAGGGTTGAGTTGGGTCAGAAATTTCCATTTTTGGTGAGTTGGGTTGGGTTGCTTGGGCAAGAAAATGAGTCAAGTTTTCTTCGTTGATAATGTAGGCCCTAATGCAAAATTTTATATTTTTTTCATTTAATGGTCGTCAGAGTTGCGCTACAATATTCAACGCCTTTCAATGTTTTCAACAAATTCTATGGTTTCAACCGTTTCCGTCCTTTCGTGGCTTTTCTTTGTCTTAACTTTTACTTTAGGATTTATTGCCTCACGTCTTCACTAAATGCTGGCGATCAATTACTGTTCAGGAAATTGTTTTGCATGGTTGGGTTCAGTGGCGATTCCAAGAACTCTTAGTGGGTGGGGGCCCTGGGGGGGTGCAACGAATTCTAGGAAGATCCCGCCAATTGTCAGAGGAATTATATGTAAACGGTTTAGAATAAATATGTAGGTTTGATTTATAAAATATAATATTCAAATTTGATAATGTATATATATAAGCAATTTTAGTCTGGCTGTACAAAGTCATACTGCAGAAACGAGTTTTCTATTGCTGGAAGCGAATTTGTCGATGACATTGTCTATGACTCTATGGATATGTCCATATCATTGTGGATATGCATCAAGGCTAATGACGATCATCTTCCATTGAAGACGCATTTTTGGTGGTCCGGTGGGGGGGGGATGCATCCCCAGTCATCCCCAACGTGGAACCGCCCTCTGGTTCCCAATTACTGCAACCCAGTTGTTTTCGTGAGTTGGGTTTTAGAAATGAACCCTTGTCCATGTCTGAGTTCACATAATTACGTTCCTATAATAAATTGCGATTTTCCCGATAGGTTTTGGTTTCTATCGTTCCATGCCCCGCCGTCCGTGTGAGTTACGGCCTGCAATCTAAGAGCGCCGACAGAGACGACAAGACTTGAGGATAAGTGCAGAACAGTTCGGAGCGCGGGATGCACATCGTAAATCCCGCATTCGCCTTTAATCCAATGCAAACAGAAGACTGACAGAGTGAATGAGTGATAGATGATAAGCTAACTGGATTTAGCTATCGTGGCGAGCAGTGTAAGACCAAGAGAGAAAGAGAGAGACAGAGATAGAGAGAGACAGAGAGACAGAGAGAGAGAGACACAGACACAGACACAGACACAGACAGACAGACAGACAGACAGACAGACAGACAGACAGACAGACAGAGGAGAAACTGCATGAACATTATCTATGCCTATGGCTATGTCAAGAAAATTAAGCGCATAAGAATAAGCAGCTACTATTGTACTACTTCCGGAAGCGCTATATAAATTTACGAGATTTTACTTACTTAGGCTACTTGCATTACTATCTAGATTTACATTGTATTTATAGATAACGAACGCTATTCATTACGGAAACGGATTCAAGAGTACTATAGATACTTAGCCTACAGTGTAGAGGCGATTGATCACACTACACTACGACAGACAATAGCTAACTCTTGGCTCTTGAGAGGGATTTTAGTGTGCCAACATTAAATCCTAATAATCCGTTGGACCGTTTCCCACATTTTCAGTTTCAAATTGTGTTCTCTCAATATTATTGCGTTTGCATATTTTACAGGTAGAAATCTTCTTTCTTTCTCAGGTATATATACCAAGACAGACTTAACTTCGGCTGCCATAAGCAGTAACAGACAGACAGACAGACAGACAGACAGACAGACAGACAGACAGACAGACAGACAGACAGACAGACAGACAGACAGACAGACAGACAGACAGACAGACAGACAGACAGACAGACAGACAGACAGACAGACAGAACTGAAAATCATGAAATCTAGCAATTGTTCACTATGATAACGACAGTGATCCAGCTATAATGGTTTGTTTTTCTGTTGCGTTTGACATCAGCTGAGTCAGATTCTTGGCCACAGCGAGCAGCTGTACGTGAAGGAGCCGAGAGGTTCGAGAGTCTGGCTGCTCTTCTGCTCTCTTCTCTACATCTGCATCGCTCTGTCGGTCAGTAGCAGTTCTTGTCTATTACTTTTCGCTCCTCTTGCTTTTGAAATCGACTGCGATTTTTCATCATAGACGATAACGAACACGCTCTATTTGATGCGGTTAGAAATATCTTTCTATATTATTATACTTTCGTGTTCGTGAATGTAAAGTAGCGTTTTGAATAGGCCTAATTTACTGTATTGAATACTCAGTTGTGCTATATGAAGTAGGCCTAGTAAGGGAAGTAAGAAAAACTAAATCTCTATAGCGCTGCCCCGAAAGCTTGGCTTGCATCTGTCTGAGGTTAAAAGGAAATTAGTCTAAAATCAACTTGCCAGTGGTTAAATTACTTTTCAGAGGTGCCAGATCTCCTTATTTTTCCTCCTGCCACAAAATTTCTTCACAACTTTTTTATTCATTTTAAACGAACATTTAGAGTACAGTTCACATTTTCTTTTCTTTCCCGTGCATGCAAAGTGCTAAAGTAAACAATAAAAGATCACAACGAATAAAAAGTACGTTCCGGATCTCATGCCAGCCGTGCTGAATCTCATGCCAGCCGTGCTGAATCTCATGCCAGCCGTGTTGAATCTCATGCCAGCCGTGCTGAATCTCTTGCTCAGGGACGTAGCTAGACTTGGGAGCTCAATCCCCCAAGCCTGAAGCTAGCCCCCAAATGAATTAAAGCCCATATGGCGTTGTGGACTCAAAAGGAAGGGAGGGGAGTGAATCTTGGGCTTCAGCCCCCAAACCTAAAATCCTGGCTACGTCCCTGCTCTTGCCAGACGTCCCGGATCGGAGATCCGGCAAGATCCGGCTCAATTTAACTCCTGCAATTTGCCCACCAGTTAGGGGCTGTCCATTAATTACGTCAACAATTTAGTGGGGGTTGAAAAAGTTTGACAGTTGTTGACAGGGGGGTCAAGAGAATTTGACGTCAACAATTTCACTTTTTTCACTTTTTTTACGAATAATCAAAACATAAGAAATTTCATGGATTACTACTTATTACAGTGGAAAAAAGCATGGCAAAAAAGGTCATCACCACCACATTTTGACACTCGATGAGCAAAAAAGGGGAAAATGGTAAAAATGGTCACCAACGCAAAAATAGTAACCTTGTTATTGGGACCTGTCATTAATCTGGGGGGCGGTAAAAAGTGTTTGACATAATTATAGGGGTAACTGAAATTTGACAGTTGTTGACAAGGGGGGGTCAAACATTGCCCAAAAATTGTTGACATAATTAATGGACAGCCCCTTACAGTGAAAGTTAGACCCGTTGCGGGCGGTTGATGAATTAAGTGCGCAACATTTAGAAATCACTCACCGTTCAGCATACAAAATACTCTATTGAAAATTCAACAATAACGGATTTAACGGAAGGAGCCAGCTAGGAAGGCAAGGCAGACCATGGAAGCCTGCCTAATGGTCAGACCCAGGAACGACTGGATCGATAACTTCGTGAAAAGGACTAACATGAAAGGAACGCCACTAATGGAGGCAGCTAAAGAGAGAAAACAGAGGAGACATGTTCTGACATGCATTTTACTCTAAAGACATGGTCATCGTATCGCCATATACACGATTAAATATGCAACATAAAACTACCCTCTAGAATGGCTATCGATAGAATATTAGGACAAACGAAAAATACAGCAATCTCACGGTGTCTCATTTACACGCAGTAAGCAAACAGCAAGTATAAGTAAGTATGCAAGGAACTGTAATGGAACCTCAAGCGACGTTTCAGTCGTCAAAAGAAACACAGATTTTAGGAGTCTTCCGGCACTTTCTACCATCGGCTACATCCTTCCTCCCCGCATCATCTCATCAAAGCCTCTGGTAGTAGGTAGACCCGTCTCATCAGCCATTCGTCTAGCTTGCGATGAATCGACGTGCAACTGATAAGAGGGATACGGATAAAGCAGATGTCACCTCGAAAAAGCAAGTGGCTAACGTACGAGTAAAGTTATACAGCGAAATCGACATTTATGAAAAATTCCACTTTCGTGTATATATATATATATTTCGTGTATATATATATATATATATATATATATATATATATATATATATATATATATGCGGAAGCTGCAGCTTCCATTACAGTACCCGTTGAGTGAGATTAAACAAGGTCCTTCAGGATTTAAGTTTCATACAAGTCAAATCAAACATATCAAGCTTCCTATACAGACTGAACCAGCGCATCACATTTGCCGCGCGGCCATTAATACGCTGCAAATGTCCGATTGAAGATGTTCCTTGAGTCAAAGTTCTCTTGAATGCACTGGCGTAGCCACCGGGGGGTCATGGGATTTGTGCAAATCTGTTGAGTAGTTGGGGGAGGGGAGGCGGTTGGGTAGTACGAGAATGAACGATAGAAATTATTGATGGCGCTGGAGATTGACACTACGCGGCGTTTTAGGCTCGTCAGGAATCTCACCGGAAAACCTGAAAATGTCGATGTGCCCCCCCCCAATTTTCGGAATCCTGGCTACGCCACTGATTGAATGAGCGCCGTTGCTGCTGCTGCTGCTTTTTTTCTGATTTTGACGAACGTTTGATTTCCGTTGGAGTTCGTTCGGTGCGGGGGCGTAGTCATCGTTCAATCTCGTCTATTCTGATCGGACGGAGGAATAATATTTCTATCAGAAATTCAGACGCATATTAAAACCGCGCACTGTGTTTCCTCGAAAAGGCATAAACCGATTGAACGCGAATATGTTTGGCGTTCTCTTCTTTCTAGGTTCTTCGTTGTACTGTATGTCATCGAGTACATTGGACGCAGTATTATTCACGTTTAGGCATGCATCTATTCGGTGTGTTCTCGTGGTGTAGTGGCAACCGGTTCGTGGTCTGAGATAGGAGCCCTGTGGATGATTCCTACCAGTGGCATAGCCAGGATTTCCGGAAGGGGGTTGGTTTTGATCATAACCAACGTCGAAAAATCCTGACAAGCAAAAAAAATATATACTACTCATCTTTCCTCTTGTACTTTTTTCCTCTGCAGATGTTCCGACAAGCAAAAAATGACCCCCAAAACCGTGTCCGACAATAAAAAATGTATGGAAACATAAAAATTCGTCGGCAGCCAGGGGGTTTACCCCCTCCTGGCTACGCCACTGATTCTTACATTATACAAAAGCGCTGCATTGTCCTGACCAAGCTGTTTACCGCTAACGAACATAGAATGGCGTCTATATACGCCATTACTCCCGTTATGCTGCAGAAGTGAAATTGGGATGCTACTATACATTAGCATAGCCGCGAAGAATGCACGGAGAACAGAGGCCACCCCTACATTTCGGTCCAAATTGGCTGTGAGATTAGTGCAAAACCGACGAGAACATTTGAACATTTTATTGAGGTGGGAGATAGGGGTGATTGGTGATAAGTTGAAGTTGCTACAGAAGACTCATGTCACGTTTTTAGTTTAATATTATTACAATTTTCTTGACTTGGAGCTCACAACGCTCATAGTCGGATCAGATAAAGTTCGCCTGCATAAGTGATGATGCTCCTATTCTGAAATCTGACTACGCCACAGATAATCCATTTATCATCATATTACTTTTTTATACTGTATATATTTAATAATAATAATAATAATAATAATAATAATAATAATAATAATAATAATAATAATAATAATAAATTATTGTTCCATCTGCATTCTACCCTACAGTCATGGTCATAAGCTTTACATTTACGGTTAATATAGGCCTTTAATAAGCTCATACGCTGCATGAATCCAAATGTTAAATATCTTTTGATGCAATTTAATATTGTTGCCAGAATTTAGCAGCAGGCACGAATTGTGAGTTTCTGGCGCCCTTGGTGTTTGCGAGTGTTTGGCACTCCACCCCAATTTTTATAACGCAATAATTTCCAGACAACATGCTTGTCACAAACCACCGGTGTATAGTACTGTATACTGTATACTCACTGTATACTCACTGTATACTCACTGTATACTGTAGCAGACAAACTTTTAATCATTCTCCTTACCAGTAATTCGTTTGTATAGAACACTGTTTCACGGACAAACGTGCAGGCATTAAACAAGTACAATTTCAAATCAGCAATTTCAACAAATAAAAGCGGCAACATTGATTTTTACCGCCTCTTAGGAATTTGCCGTTCTTATGGGCAGTCCTTGTCCAGGACTCCAGGACGTGAAAGTAGTAACTGGGACAAATCTCACCATCAAAACACGCGTATATTTATAGTTAAAGACTCGGGTTTTATTGCTTCGATTGGCTACTTCAGCTGGTTCTAGGACTATTGACCACTGGACGATTGACCATAGGACGATTGACCATAGGACGATTGACCACTGGACGTTTGACCACAGCGGACTTTTGACCACTGGACGTTTGACCATAGCGGACTTTTGACCACTGGACGATTGACCATAGCGGACTTTTGACCACTGGACGATTGACCACAGCGGACTTTTGACCACTGGACGATTGACCACAGCCATGAGTGTCAGGCTTAGCACGCTGTCTACTGCATGCGTGCATGCATGCATGCAAAAAACCAAATTTTGGGAATGATGAAAAGGACAATCGTAAAACTATATAAGTTATTAGTATGGCTTCATCTAGAATACTGTGTTCAGGCATGGAATACGTTATTGAAAAAAGATATAGAGCTTTTAGAAAAAGGTGCAAAGACGAGCAACGATGCTCAATGGGATCCACGGTGGTCAATTGTCCCGTGGTCAAACGTCCGTCCGTCGATGATATTATATTATGTTCCATTCTATCCTATAGCCATTCTAATCTATACGACGATTTGTATAGCGCGATAACATAGCTGGAGCCAAAGTCAAGAGCGCTTTGCATAGAGTAATCGTATGGTTTTTTAAAGAGGTGCGTGACCGTGCGTCTTAAGTAGGATAATGAACGACTCGAAGTAGGTGACCGCAGTCACTGGGTCCGGGAGCGCGTCCCATAAAAGATGGTTCACAAACGTTAAGTAAGCCAAAAACACACACACATATATATATATATATATATATATATCTTTACTAGGCCTATTGTCCTTTTAATCATTCCCAACATTTGGTTTACTTTTTTGCATGCATGCATGCACGCATGCAATGAACAGCGTGCTAAGCCTGACACTCATGGCTGTGGTCAATCGTCCAGTGGTCAAAAGTCCGCTGTGGTCAATCGTCCAGTGGTCAAAAGTCCGCTGTGGTCAATCGTCCAGTGGCCAAAAGTCCGCTGTAAGTGGTCAAAAGTCCGCTGTGGTCAAACGTCCAGTGGTCAATCGTCCTATGGTCAATCGTCCTATGGTCAATCGTCCAGTGGTCAATAGTCCGCGTACCACTTCAGCTTCTCCTTTCTTTCTCTGATGTTTATTTAGCAACAGATAGTGCTTACTTAAATACGTTACGGTGTGTTTGCAACGGAGCCAAGATAAACAGAGAACGAAGGGGGAGAGAGACTCACGCTTCTCCTCCCTCCCTCTCTCTCTTTCTCTCTCTCTCTTCCTCTCTCTCTCTCTCTCTCCTCTCTCCTCTCTCTCCCCTCTCTCCCCTCTCTCTTTCTTCCTCTCTTTCTTCCTCTCCCTCTCCTCTTTCCCTCACTCTCTCTTCTCTCTCCTCTCTCTCCTCTCCCTCTCTCATCTCTCTCTCCCTCCCTCCCTCCATCCATCTCTCCCTCCAGACAGTTCTTTCCGACCTTCTGCCACAAAATGGCGGTGATTGATTTTACCAGCATGGACTTCTGTGGAAATCGTAGTGTGTATACTTGTATACTATAGGAACTGCTGACTGAAACGCAGCCTGTAAAATGTCAAGAGAAGTCAGAACGGCCAGGGAGAGCGAGATTCCCTTCCTTCCTTCCTTCCTTCCTTTCAATCAAACACAGTTTTTGTCTTCAACACGTTGGACTGCTGTTTCTCTGTTTTTCGTAGGAATTTTTTCAGCCTGGGTCGCTGCTGCTGGTTCGACCCAAATTGACGGAAGACCAGAGGCAGCAGCAGCAGCAGCAGCAGAGCGACGTGGACGTTGTCTTCGATCACGTGACTCCTCGTCTCTACGCGGCTGCTCTGTTCGGTGAGTGTCGAATACGGGAAATGCAGTAACGGAGCTACAAAAATCTAACTCTCGCGAAGCTCCGGCCAGACATGATAAGTCGCAGGGTGCTTCTGTGCTTTCCAGCTTTAAGCGTTTCCTCTACTACGAGTGCGAAAGGTCTCGGATTGGAATTAAGGCACAGTAATTGAAGTCTGTTGGTACAGCCATTGAATTCAACCGCGCAACCACCTTCGGCGTAGCCACGGAGGGGGCACGGGGGCCTGCCCCCTATTCGGATCGGGACCGGTAGTGAGATTCCGGCGAGTAGGTGCTGGAACGGGGCAAGGGGTAGTATTAAGTCGAGGAAAACGCACCACACGGCGGATTTTAAATCGTTTGAGACGACGACTGTTTTTTGCTCGTCAAGACTTTTGGGCCGAAAAATGTCGAAGCGCCACACCCTTATTCTGGAATCCTGGCTACGCCGCTGGCAATCAAACTGTACCCACCTCATGTTTCAACGTTTAGCAGTAATCGCTCCAAATTAGGTTTTCAATCCATCATTAAAAGTTGTAATGCTAATTTACAGGATGTTTACTTTATTTCATCAATGCGGAATAACCGACCATTAATAATTGTAAAGTTCTTTACCAGATGTAATGTTCTCGGCTGAAAATTGAAAACAAGTTAAACGAACTCAGTGTGTCTCACAACCAGAACACTTGCTCAAAACATTGTTCAATGAGCTTCTAAGCTCTGCTATATATCTATCATTTGTGTAGTGCAAAAACGAGAGAAAGGTTGAAAATGAGGTGAGATTGCGACACGTGTCGAAGAAATCGGTGAGTTTGAGAGCGCACAGTTTCGAAGATCATCTCGGGGTTTATAATTTTGTCTTAGGTTTGTCGTTCCTGTTGTGGAGAGCGTTTCTATCGTTCAATCGTGAACTCATGAGAGTCAGTCTGCTCTCTTCCATCATCTGTTCGCTGCTTCATGCCGCAGGTAAGCATTTAGTCCAAGTCAAGTCAAGTCAAGTCGAGTCATGACTCATGAGTCAGTGTCCTCTATCGCGATCTGTCTTGCGCGGTGCGTAGTATAGATGGTCTCCTGCAGAAAGACCAGTCGACGTCGCGATGTTGTCGATCCAGCATAATTAGTCTATCCTCGGTCGTCACCGTCTTCTGTTTTATTCAACAAGTTCCGTGACCACACTGACCTAGACGGTGTCTTGTGGTTGTCTCACCCAGGGTGCGATTTGTGACCTGGAGCAGTGGGGGGGGGGATATGTCGAGCGTGGGGGGATGTAGTTGTTGGGAAATGTAGCAGTGGGGGGATGTAGCGGTGGGGGATGTAACAGTAGGGGGATGTAGTTGGGCAGTGGGGGGGGGAGATTTCCCCCTTCTCCCCTACAAATCGCGCCCTGATCTCACCACATGCCAAAAGTAACTCAGTTTCCTTGTTTTCATGTGATTCAACAGTTCCTTTTTTGTGTTGGCCATGTTGTAGACTTGCTCATTTGTTAGTAAGCCTATAGTTTTGTCCATGGTACATATGTAGCAGTTTTCTTACGCACTTGTTCTCAAACGCCTGTATGTGTTTTTCTTCTTCCTTTCTTAACGTTCATGATTCGCATCCATATGTCGCCACTGGCCATACCAAGGTTTTCACCAGGCGGAGTTTTATGACTGTGCTTATCGATTTGCCTTTTGTTTTTTGCTTTGTTTTTTGTATGCAAATAAACTGGCTGAAAGATGTATGTCTTTAATTCGTTTAACAAGGCAATCAGTTTCCACGCTTAGTTCACGAGATCTGCTGCGTAAACAATTGATGCGAATCGATGGCGCAGCCAAGATTCCGGAATAGGGGGGGGGCGCATAGACATTTTCGGATAACAAAATCTTGGAGAGCAAAATAACTCCTGCCAAGCGCTTTCAGCGCCTTGCATTTTTGCATTCTCTTCAATATCATATTCTTCCAACCCACCAAACTATTTACTCAACAGTTTTGCGCAAATCCCACGACTGGATCCAGTCTCAATGGAGGGTCGGGGGTCGGGGGACAGGGCGGGCCCTCCTGGCCTATATAATATATATATATATATATATATATATATATATATATATATATATATATATGAAACGACGAAAAACCTTATCGACGCCCTCAGACTGCGTTGAATAAACCTATTCGCAGATTCTTCATTTTGAATCTCTCCGTATGAATTGCAATCCAATTCCCGTGACTATGTGTTCGTTCTCGCTCTCCCATCCGCCCATCCCAGGTCATTGTCTGAAGCCTTGCTACTTTGCCATTAGATTCGAGCTCTATAGAAAAACCACTGACGTTTAATTGCAATCAATTATCTTCATCCTGTATTGAGACAAGGGATATTTTTGCACCCCCTGACACACACCCCAACCCCCAAACCCCAATCTGAGCCTGCGATGACCTTTTTTGTTTGTCAGACTTTTTCGGCCGGGACGGGACCCCCACAAAATACCGACATACCCCCAAAAAACATAATCCTAGAAATAACCCTGATTGAGACGTTTTTTTGGTTTGTTGTTCTTTTTACCATTGGCGTAACCACGCAACCTCGCGCAAAACCGTTGAGTAATATGGGGCAGGAAGTACTACATGATGATGCGAATGGATTTTCATTAGAATCAACGAAAGAAGTATAAAGATTTGACGCTTGACACGATGACATTTTTTTAGATTGTCAAGTTTTTTCACCTGAAAAGCTGAAAATGTCAATGTGTCCCCTATTCCGGAATATCCTGGCTACGCCACTGTTTTTTATGTTCTAAAATCAATTGATTAAATAACTCTTTGTGTTGCGAAATTGCGATAAGGCTGACAGTGTGTGTGTGCTGGTATAGCTTGATTGTAATCTTAAGACGCCTTACGATTTCAACAGGATCTCTCTCTCTCATTTCATTTTGAAATTGTAAACGGTTACCAGGAGCGTCGTTCATTGTTGCTGTGATTGGTGCGTAATGAAGATTATTTTCGTCAAAATGGTAATAGATTGTATCTAATACCAGTACCAGTATCTATAATTGTACCAGTATCTAATCTACCATCATACCTGAAGTCAAACGCCGCATTGAAGCTTTGAAAACAGACGCGACTGCCTGAATGAGGACGCGGTGCTCATGTGAGGGATAAGTTAATTGTGCAAATTATGCCCGAAAGAAAATATTCGACTGTTGGGGGGGGGGGACTCGTCGGAAATTTTTTGTGTTCCATTTATTTCATATTTAGTCAACTAGGAATAACAACAGCATTGATTGCCCTCCATCCTGTCTACGCTGCCGGTTCTCCGCAATTTGGTTTAATTGCGGTTTTTACAATATCGCCAAACAAAACTCGGAGCAACGAAACCAGATAGAAAATATAGGATTTCGCACAAAACAAATTAATTCTGCCGAGAAAGTGACCTGTCGTAATACGACCCTAAAAGAAAAGAAAGCTCGTCTTCTAAGTTCTTACGGCAAGATTTCCTTTGTCAATTTAACTCTTATTACACCTAATCCGCCAATAACACAAGTTTCAATTTCACAATAAGAAATGTGCTTATTTTCTGCGGCGTAGCCAGGTTTCCGGAATAGATGGCACAACATCGCCATTATTGGAGAAAAAGTAAAGCATGTTCACGGGCAACAAATTCACCCCTTCCCATGGCGCTTTAGTTCTCTAACGCTTTAAGATTTCGCCCATTGTCTTCTATATCATATACTACCTCCCCCCTTCCACCCCCATACACACAACCAACTGCACAACGGTTTTGCAAGAATGAACCTGTCTCCCCTCTCGACGTGGCTACGCTAATGCTTATTGTAGATAACGCTATTTCGACCACTGCCAACCCTGGGTTTTTCTATCTTGATAATAATCAACCCAGGTCATCTTGCTGCCGTGAACCAGATTTGGGGAATTGGTTTCGGAACCAGATTTGGAATAAGATGCTCGTTCAAGTCCAGTGGCGGTTCCAGGATTTCTTGGTGGGGGGGGGGATAAATGAATTCATGAATTCAGGACCTAGACTATGGAATAATCTGCCCAATGAACTGAGAATCATTAACAATTTCTTTTATTTTAAAAATTCTTTAAAAAGCTTCCTTTTCAACAACCAAGTCGCAATCAGCCTGTAACTAAGTAATGAATCAACTACCTTAGCTGACTTAAAATCCTTAAGATTCTCTTAATCATTTTTATGCTTCTATACTTTACTATATCATTATTTATACTACTTTAAAGTGCATTAGATTAATTCAACTCAGGACACTCTTACCTTCATTTTTTGGAATTCCTTAACTGACTCTGTCACTTATAAATCACTAAACCAAATAGGTTGACCGTCTTACGGGTTTTATACCCTTTGGCCAACCAATTTCTCAAACGAATTATATATTTTTATGCATATTATGATGTTCTTTTTGTTACATAGTAAGAAATGATTTAATTTTGTACGTTTAACCTGTATAATCTTGAGAAATAAAAATTGATTGATTGATTGATTGATTGATAGGAAGTTGGTGGTGGGAGAATGAAAATAGAAGGAAACAAATCACTAAACTTTACCGAAAAAGGCTGACAAACGGGAATTCTATCCCTAATTTTACTGCACCTTTACCAAAAAATAGGCAGACAAGCAAAAAACTTTTTAAAAGGCCATCCGCAGTTTTCCCCGGTAGTTTTACTAGACTTTTACCAAAAATAGGTTTCACAAGCAACATAAAAAGTCCGGTAGTGGGGACGCATCTCATCCTCCACCCGGAACCGCCACTGTTCAAGTCACCTAGTTTCCACAGGCTCCTTATAATAATATTAGAGGCAACATAGGCCTAGAGGGAACTCGACTGAGATTCGGCAGCAGAAGAAGAGTCCCAGTTACCATGGCCCGTCTTCAACATTCATTAGCGATGAACGTAAACATCCGAACGGTTGAGTAAAACCGCGAAACGCACCCGGCCTGTATATGCCAAACAGTCGAAGTGCGTTGCTGTTGTCTGTCTGCTTCTCTGAGTCCAGACTTCGGTCCTTCGCTGCGTTCTTGGTCATAGGCCTACCCTCTGATTAATTGCGCAGAAATTTTTAATAATAAACGTCAAGAGCGTCAATTCTGCTCTGTCGGTCGGTCGTCGTCAGCCAAACGCCCCTCGCCCCCCGCCCGCCGCCCGCCGCCGCCGCTGAGTTCAAGACGGCGCATCGCGGCGGCATCGGCCCTCCGATGAAGGATGTAGACGAGAAATTCGATTAATGCGACCGTTCCGGTTGCCATGGAAACACTCTTGTGTTTCTGCCGTCATCGGTAAATCACCGGCCGTCAAATGAAGGAAGCGGAAGAAGAAGAAGAAGAAGAAGAAGAAGAAGAAGAAGAAGAGAAGAAGAAGAAGAAGAAGAAGAAGAAGAAGAAGAGCGAAATCATGTAAACGAACAGAGTGACAAAATGCCAGGTGGCTATAAAAATACTACAACTGCCACCACCACCACCACCACCACCACCACCACCACCACCACCACCACCACCACCACCACCACCACCACCACCACTACTACTACTACTACTACTACTACTACTACTACTACTACTACTAATAATAATAACAATGATAATAATTATGATAATAATAATAATAATAATAATAATAATAATAATAATAATAATAATAATAATAATAATAATAATAATAATAATAGCAGAGTATTTATTGACTGGTTCAGTCGGATTAGGTATGTGTAAGAACCGCTGTAACTATTTTCAATCCCGAACAGAATTCGAACTCGCGCCATCTGAAACTCCGTCGCATCAGTCGTTCTAGCGTTCTGCACGATTGCATGAAATTCAACTGAGTGGAAATTCCAACTCGCTTTAAATTCATCCCGGGATTCGAACCCGCTATCGTTGCATCCAATCTCGCGCTTGTCACCGTTACACCAAACATGGCTTGCATTTTTTTAAATTTTCAAGATAGTTAAATATACTAACTGTCACAGCATTCTTTTTATCTGATTTACAGGCTCCTGAGTTTTCACTTCTCTGAAAGATTGACGTCTCAGGGTATTAGAAATGGTACCACAAAAGTGCATCGTGATTATTATTAGACCTAATTACTGTTGCAAAAGTGACGGTTTCCGATTTGGGTAACCTGGCAATCGTATAATTCTCGATTTTCACGTCAGTTTTTGTACAATTTCTAAAATCCGCAGTTTCTACAAATCGGCAGTTTCTACTGAAATTGACGTATAGGCTAAACGAATCGACCGACAAAGCACGCTGATTTCGACCGCATATTAACCTGAAGCCAGTCTAATTTGAACATTGCGGTCTGGTAATAATCGGATACCAACAGCCTACGGCGAATGATCAGTCAAGACAAAAGAGGACTTAAAAGGGACTTAAGAGGCTCGCAGAGAAGGAGCAGTTAGCTTCTCCCGCTGGCAGCGAGGAGACGCTGTCGCTAAGGAGCGACCGAGTGGGATGAAGTGCGAGAAATATTGCAGATGAAGCTCGAGTTGAGTATTTTCCAGCTTTTATCCTATGATATATTGCCAATATGAGCGAACGTCGGTTGATACTCAGAACCAGGGGCGTAGCCAGGAATTTGATTTGGGGTATAAATATTTTGGGTGGGTATAAATCTTAACTATAAACCACATAAACCATATAAACCACATATAACCACATTTTGGGGGTAAATCACACAAAAAATAACTTGGAAGGTGGAGACTGATTTTTTTGATTGGGGTATAAATATTTTGGGTGGGTATAAATATATAAACCATAAACACTCCCTCCCCGTCGCTACGCCCCTGGTCAGGACAGAGATATCTTCTTTGACGTATTGGCCTCTTCTTTTAAAAAAAGCCCGAATCAGCTAACTCCCTCCCTTTCGGCAACCGTCCGAACCACTGCTGCCATGGTAACGACGTTGCTCGATTGGACAATATTGGCATTCGATCGTGTAATTTGCTTGTGTCGTCAGTTTTTGCAGTGAGTTTGATGTCGTCGTCGTCATCGTCGTCGTCATCGTGGTTGTCGTTGTTGTCCTTCGATCGTCATCTGTCGTCTGTCATCGCAGGTTTCCGCTCTCCCGAGTTCCTTCGACTCCTCTGCTTCACCTTCAAATTCTCCGTTTCTCTGTTTTACTACCGTTCGTCGAACAAATATTAACGACTTCCTCTTGTCAACGGATGTTACCTGAGCAAGATTAATACAGGTATATACATTCGTGGCTGTCAATTCCTTTGGTTACCGGCCGTTGCGGTGTCAGAAATTTTTGAATGGCGAGGGGCAATACCCGACTTATTATTTTTCGTAAGGCGCTGCGAAAAAACAAAAAGTTCTAATAAATTGATTAAATTTATCATTCTAAATTGAGCGTAATTTCTAGCAATTAGTCCCTGTTCATTATATCTAGAGTTTAAATGTTCACGATTAATAATTAATACACTGCCTTGTGGTAGGCCTATTGACTAATACAAATCGAAATGTTCTTATTGCAGGAATTCTTTTGCTTCTGACTTTGGTTTCGTTGTCCTTCATCAAACTTTTCTCTGTCGGAAAGAAGAACACGAACAATGGCTGTTGATTCTGATTCTGATGGTGATGACGATGACGATGACGACGACAGTGACAGTGACAATGACGAGGAGAAAGTTAAGCAGAAGAATGAAACGAGAGAAAGAATTCGACTTTTTTATAATTCGAATCAAGGACGCTGCATGGTTAGTTTAAAGGCTGAAGCCGGACGCATGCAAAGGCAACACGTGTAGGGCGCGCTATCGTAAACTGTATGTGCTCGCCTGCAAATTCAACTCTAATAAATTGTCAGGAATCCGAAAAACAAACACTTCAACAGCATTTTCCTTTCGTCTGTCACGTATAGGCCTATATCAGGGTCGTCTGTACAAGTTCAGTATGGGCAATACTGCGTTAGACGAGACAGACTATTTTGATTATTACTGGACAGTGTTTATTCTAGGCCTTCTTGGGGGGATTTCCCCCAAAGTTTTAAAATCCCTCAAAATTGTTTAACTGTTGGCTGGGGGATGGAAATCTCCCCCAAAGTGTGGAGACTCAGACCTTGTCCCCAAAACATTTCAAAATTCCCCCCAATGTCAAGGTGACTAGAATAAACACTGATTACTTGATATCCAATACGGTCAGTGGCGTAGCCAGGACTTCCGGAAGGGGGTTGGTTTTTGATCATGACCAACTTATAGATAAGGAGCTGTTTCTATAGAATGTTAGGCAGTGAGTGGCGGGGTTCCAAATGGAATTAACTGCCGCGGGTCGAAAGTTAAGTCAACGTTCGATACATCGGTCTATAGTGTTGCTGTGTTCGTGGAACGTTGTTGATTCGGCGTTCATTTCGCAAAATTGATTTTCGCACATTATTAAATAACGGGATTTTGAAAAATTCATGGAATTCACAGCAAACGACAAAAATCACGGAATTCACTGCTTCCGTGACTTCGTGAATTTCTACACGCCCTATGTATAGATAGGCCTAATAAGTAGGCCTAACCGTAGAAGTATGTCGGAGCTCAACGCCGCTGCCAGCGTATTTTAACGTATAGGCCTAATACGCGTAGGCCTATTTCATTATTGGGCATGAAATAAATATGATGCGCGTCTTTTTCCCGGGGACTTAACGTACGGTCAAATCTTGGCTCTAACACGTAACCCACTCTGTCATTTTCTTCCCACCCCCATCCAATTCGATCGATTTTTTACGCGACAACCACTGCCGAAAATCTCTGCGATAGAGTCGCAATTATTCTGCACCGAATTCTGCACTTCGTCGTCATTTAGTTCCGGCCTGCTAATCTGTGGCGGCTCCACCGGGGGGGGCCCGTGCCCCTATTGAGTGCCTAGCCCACAGTGGCCCCTGTTGGGACTCTATACTTAATGTTACATACATTAAACAACAAATGGTTGCCCCCATGTTTAGAAGTTGCCACCTCAACGCCCCCATTTGCCAAATCCTGGAGCCGCCACTGCTGCTAATAGTGAAGAAGTTGCAAGATTAACGTACTACGTAGGCCTAATTGTGCCCTCATATGCAAGTGCAAGTTGTACCGAACATACACCGCATGATCAAAGCGATCTCAAACAACAGATGTCGATGCACCAAACAGGATAATTTACTTGAACGAAACGACAATCGGTGAATTTTTCTCAGGAAGATATTGACTTGCGACCACTTAGCTTACAGTGTAGACCTACACTTAAAACAAACTTCGAATCAAATGGAATTACACAGCAGCCTCTGCCTTCTCTCGGCGAACGTTTATTTATTAGTTCGTAATTGGAAGAGCAACTGTTTCAAGTGCGCACTGAACGTTTCTGCACGGTGTCTGCAAAAAAAACTGTTGTGCAAAAAAACATTTGAGCACCGAAAAAGCTAAGTCGGCATTAGCATCATCATCATCAAAGAGAACAAACGAGAACTCCCTTGTATCCTCGAGAAATGATAAATTATTCGCTTTTTGTCACGATGAGGATAAAACAACATAGGCCTATATAGGCCTATACCGCAAATGTCTTTGCATATATATATATATATATATATATATATATATATATATATATATGGGAACAAGTTAAAGACGCACCTATTCAACATCTCCCCACTGTTTCCCCAACAACTTTATTGTAAAATCGCACCCTTGACTTTGGCCCTTGCTAATAAATTATCCGGAGACGCTATATAAATTGTCATGAACAATAACAATATATATATATATATATATATATATATATATATATATATATATAGCTGGTGTGTGTGCCCTTGATAGACTATCGCTATTTTTGGGGTGGGGTGGTGGTTCCTCTCATGAGAAGCACTGGCAGATATAAAGTCGCTCTCACAGGTTTGCACCCGTAACAGTGTAGGCCCGTGTAAGACAGAGGTCATCAGTTTATCCGGCCTGCCACCTAAATTTGCCTGATTAAACTAGGTACGATGTACCTATATCTTTTGCCAACGACGCCTTTTTGAATAACCTCTTGAGGAAATAAATGTGTTCTCTCTCTCTCTCTCTCTCTCTCTCTCTCTCTCTCTCTCTCTCTCTCTCTCTCTCTCTCTCTCTCTCTCTCTCTCTCTCTCTCTCTCTCTCTTTTCCGTGTGTATTTGTGCACTGCTCGCTACTTCACCCATGTCTGTGACGGAGAATGCTTGTTCTTTTCCCAGATCTTTCGTTCTGGCCTGCAAGTTTTGAACAGACCGGTTATTCGGCCCGGCTTCAGAAGTGTTTCAAATGAGCCCTGGTGTAAGGAATAAATATACACTGTGGCCGAAAAAAGTTGGCCCCTAAACATATTGCAATAGCAACCGTAAATTCAGCCAAAAGGAACATGGACAAATATCATCAACTAGACAGTCTGGGTCGTATCGTTTCATTTATCTGGCTCTGGAGACGATGGGCCAATCAACGAAGGTCTCCACTTCGGAAATCGATTATCTTCTATGATCTATCACGACAATCTGGAGACGATAGAGATAATCTGTTATCAGTGACACTCTATAACTTTAAAGATTTAACGCAGTCGCCTTCCGCAGAAGTTTCAACGAACAACAGCAGCAGCAACAGCAACCACAGCAGCAACAAAACAACAACAACAACAACGACAACAACAACAACAACAATAATAATAAAGAGGAGCCCGTTGGACTCTGGACCATGGCTCTGAGCCATTTGGCCACTTATTTGTTTAATAGGGAGGTTATCAGAAATTAGCGGCGGAATAGACCATGGTCTTGTAACGAAAGCGTCTCTATATAGGCCTATAGTACATTAACCTGCTAAGCGCATTAATTAGAGTGAAGCCTATAGATCAAAGATATGTATTATATGTTGATTGATAAGGAATGTAGCACTACGTACGCTGATGCTTCGACATTGTATACATGCTGGAATAATTATTTGATTGCGACGAATAGGGCCTACGTTTTGTTCACAGAAATACTGCCTTGCTCTGGTGAAATGCATGCGATCACTTCACTAACGGCGCAGTATATAGGCCTAATTTCTGCTAGACAGCACGCCGTTGTTTGAAATAGGAGTGTGACATGTCTGCATATAGCACCATTTATAATACTCAAGGGCATCAATCGATGGTACTTCAAATCCATTCGCAAAAGACCAGGTCATTCCAGAGATCAGTCAGAGGTATAAATGTAAAATGCTATTTAAACGAGTTCAGTTAAACACGTTCGGCTGCAGCACCCGCAGTTGATGCTGTCTGTCTATGAATAGGCCTATAGAGTTTCTGCTCTGTACCGGATTTAGCGTTATAGGTTTAAGAGATTTTACTTACTTTACTTACTTACTTACTTACTTACTTACCATAGATACATGCCTAGTATTTGCTTTGGAAATTTGATGAGTTTCGATTTCTCAAAAGTCCGAAATTATTCACATTTAAAATATTTTAGACTTTTCTTTCGTTGAAACTAACGAACAGATGCGTGTAAAATATTCCGTCAAAGTATTTGTTTTGCGTCAGGTGAAGCAATTGAACTGCATAACCGCTGTTTGCTCAGTTTTTGTTTGCTATGCTGTGTGTATCTATATAGGCCTTGCAATTTCAATCAAATCAATCAATCAATAAACTTCTATGGCGCCACTATCATAATGCCCAGGGCATCAGCCGATGGCGATGGCACAAATCCAAATAGAATTAGAGCCAGGTCAATCCGGAAGATCAGTCAGAACAGCGGGGAGCAATCTAAGGATGGTCTGTCTATAAGCCAAGTCAAACAGGTAAGTTTTAAGACCAGATCTAAAAGATGATAAATTTTTAGTTTTGCGATTTTGCACGCACATCCTTAATAAAAAGATTCTGAAGTGTATTAGCATCTTGACATCGCTTCTTTTGATAGCAGAATACACAGAGACAAGTTGCTTGCTTCTTACTTCCAGATTCCAGAGTTGGTTGATTATACTTTACTTGCGTCGCAACGGCAGACTGATAGTATTTACTGTTGTTGAATAAATATTATAAGACGCAGTAAAATTGAGCATCTATTGGCAATGTGTTTCGGATTTGGGCTTAGCACTTTAAATTTTTGCCTCAGGTTAAGTTCCTTCTGATCGGTTTATATTGCCTGTAAGCCAAGCACAATACAGTGATTTTGCTGATGGCATCAAATTTGTTTCTATTAGATGAGTGTTTATTTTTAGACAATAACGGCAAAATGCAGTGGCACAACTATCATTACAACCGGACTACTCAGAAAATGCCAGTAGACTGGGGAGGTGGTTATGGACCAAGTACTTCTATGCCATTGTATCCCAGTTCTGCTGGTGGAAATTTTGCAGGACAGTCACTAAATTATCAGCAACAGATTAATGATCAGCAGATGTTTTATGATTATGGGCCAACTTCCATGAATAGCTATGGCATGAATTATTATGGAAAGAATTCTTATGCAAGCCCTCGTGGATATAACGCTCGCGCCAAAAGGTTGAAAACTGGCGGAAGTTTTTCAGGTAACCATAGATCATTTCCACAGGTGGACAGGTTCCATACTGGCACTTCAGCGTCAAGCTTTCCTTCTAGATTTGGCAGTTCTGATCCAGTTTCTAGGAATAATGTTTCTCAAGACCGTCAGAGTTTCTGGAGTAAATCTAAAAATACAGGTTACAGAAACAAGGAGACAGTGAACACAGATGAATCGCCATCTGTTTTGAGGTCGCTCATTCTTAAAGAACTGCAAGGCCATGGTAAGTTAGAGTTTGAGGTGCTAAGAAGGAAGTTAGGAGTTGTAAAACGAGAACTAAATCAGAACTTATATGCTATGGAGAAACAAGGTTTGGTAAAGAAAATTCAAAGCCAGCCACCAGTATGGTCAGCAACATCGCTGTCTTTTGAATCCACTAGAGACCAACCTTATTCCCAAAATTTTCCAGTACCAGGTACGCTAGAGGCACCTTGTATTGTTGTAGCTCCTACATATGACACAAATTCATCCAAAGGAAATACGGATTTGTATAAGACTCAGAATAGAAGTAATGCATTGAAAGAACTTGCTACTGATCCTGTCCCGCGATCACCTACGTCGTCTGTGAAGCTTGAAGCTCTTGAAATTGATCGCATGGAGTGTGACTTGAATTCTGAAGCATTCAGTAATGCTGACGAAGCATCTGATAGCAGGCTGAAATTATGTGGAAGTCTTTATGCAGGCACTAGCAGAACTTGTACTGAGATGGCTCAAACTGCAGGCAATATGATGCACGAAGATGATTCAATTGTGACAGTGGGCCATAGAATTGTAGAGCAATCCGCAGAATCATTCAGTAATTCACTGCCACTTGGAAGCTCGATGCAGACGTGGCTGTCATTAAGTAAGGGTCGTGGCGTTACAAAACATATTTCGAACAGCAGTGGAAGCCAGCGTGTTGGTCAGACGTTACATCAACACGCTTCATCTGAGTTGCCATCACATTTTGTTGACAGCCAGTCCTATTCCGATGAAGGTGCATATGACTCAGATTCAGGCAAACCCAGTTCTGTTGCTGTTGAAAGGGATGGGCAGATGTGTCCATCAAAATCCAGTTGTATTGCATCAGGTAGATTTGTATTACCTGCACCACCAAGAAACTGTAAATTGCCTTCTGATGGTGAAGAACCAAGAGAATTCAAAATCCCTCCTTCCCCAAAGCAACTCATTCGATCAAATCCATTATATGGTTCAGGCTCATCTTCGCCTATCACTGCTGGGTCAGCAGAGAGAATCGGAGATGGGTCTTTCAGCCGTTTAAGAGTCGGTGAGAGGCTTCCTGTTTCTGTGAATAGTTCGACCGTTTCCGACTCTGAATCTTGCGCTGTTTCTCGGTCGGACGTGAAGCAAAATCTTTTGCAGAATTACGGAGAATACGGTTATACTTCTTTGCCCCAAGGGCTCGATCAGCTTTCGGTGTCTGGTTCTGATTGGAAAACCACTCCTTTGAGCAATGTACGGTCAACTGTTCAGAGTCAGCCAGATGCTTTCAACTCAAATCCTTTTGCTGCTTCGTTGGGTCTCACTGAAGATAACTTTGAGTCGGTGTGCAGGTCGCTCAATGAAAACGAGCTGAAGGCTAACATAAGCCGTCAGGCCGCATACTCTAGCAGCGGAAGTGCCTCGGAAGAACCTCTTATGAATCTGACAAATGAGAGCTTTGCTGCTCTTAACAAGAACTCGGTGAGTGCGCTGATGGAGTACGGGCAGTCAAGAAAACTGGATGTCCAAATCCAGTGCATAGGTTGCTCTGGACCACCACACAAACCAACGTATGTCAGATTAATTATTCACTGTGTTTAGTTTCATTTGCTGTATACTTATAAATAATTTTGCTCTAGGTATAATGTTTTTCAAGAATCAGCAGTCTGTGAACTAAGGAAAACTAAGACCTGGAAGTTTCAGGAAAAGGACTGCAATTTTATTTCTGTTATTTTAGCCCTTTTACCATTTACCCCAGAATACTCATCCATTTTACATTACATTACAAATGAATAAACAGTAAAATTGACACAAATACCGGTTGCTCCTTTGATGTTTATCTTGAGCTAACTTGTCAGTCCAAAGTGCAAATTGCACTTGTACTGTGAGCATACTCATCGAACTATATTGCTTTAATACATGACTTGGAAAAGTTTTAAAATTTTTGCCACATGCCAAAGCAGTTAATTGATGACTTTTCTGTTATACTAAGATTTTTCTGGTTGAAAATTAATAGCTGGCATTTTGTGGTTAAATGTGATTTGCACTGTAGTTGTGCATTTGCATTTTGCAAGCAATATCTAATTCACAAAGTTATACTGCTTTTTGGATATATGTTGTGTCCAACTTATTATCGATGTACCCATGTCTCTGAGCCATATTATCAGTGTTTTAATCATAAATCTCTCATTTTGCATAAACTCTCATAGGTTCAAGATGGCCGTTTGTATTGGAAATCGTTGGTTTCCAGTGGCCGAGTGTACAAACAAGAAAGATGGAAAGAGTAAAGCTGCCGATCTTGCCTTGAGAACACTACTTGCAGAGGGTAGCTACCAGCCACCAACCAGCCTTATGGTTTGTTTTTCTTAAGCTTGCAATTTGTTGTTGTTAAGTACCACCACTGCTGTCATTTATTTGACTGTTTATGTCTTGTCCTGCAGTACAGCCATTATTACATGTTCATACTTGTTAATTTTCTTCTTTTATATTGTACTTCATTTTTATGCATATTGGATGCACATGCATACAAGTGGTGTCAAGTTTATAGAGTAATATGG
This sequence comes from Metaphire vulgaris, assembly GCA_018105865.1. Lineage (NCBI taxonomy): Eukaryota > Metazoa > Annelida > Clitellata > Crassiclitellata > Megascolecidae > Metaphire > Metaphire vulgaris. The sequence goes on from CM030834.1 coordinate 17,824,669, forward strand.
AGTAAAAACTAGAATATATGCAAAGCTGATCATCTTTAATAATTTTGGTTTGTTCCAATTTTAAGCAATGTACAATTGGTGGCATTCAGGTTATGTACTGGTACTCTTTATTTAGTTTGAGGTGGTAATTGGCCAGAGCGCGACTTTTTTTGACAAAATCGCTTCATTGGCTCATCAGAAGTTCAACAGTTTGGCGGCAATGGTTACGGAAAGTATGGTGGGAAAAAAGGTCCTTGCTGCGCTGATAATGAAAACCAGTTCAGATGATGTTGGTCGAGTTGTCAGTCTTGGATTAGGTTAGATTTTTATTATTTTGCTGGAAATTGAGAATGCTTTCTTACATGCACTGTTTCTCTTTAGAAAGATATAGTAGACAATTGATTTATCATTCAACTCAAATTTGTCATCTGTCATTCATAGGATATTCAGAGTCAGTTTTGCTTATGAATTCTGGTGAATAATAATGTTGCAATGCCCCGAGTAATGAGAATTTAAATTTTATAGGTTATGGGTCTTGGACGCGCATGTGTGTGTGTGTGTGTAGGTTAGGTGTGTTAATGATCGGCTAATAACTGCAGTGCAGAAAAAGTTGAATAATTTAATTGATGTTGAATTTTTCATCTGAGTAATTAGAGGTGAACTGTTCTTGTGGCAGTTGTGATTTAGGTGAATTTATTGTTGTTGTGGTTTCCATTGTAGGCAATCGCTGTATAACAGGAACATTTCTGAGTCTTGAAGGGCAGACAGTTAACGATTCACATGCTGAAATTATTACTCGGCGAGGTTTTATTAGGTTAGCACATACTCCATTGCTGCATTTCTGTCAGACTGTTATCATCAACTGTCCTTATTTTTGTGTGCAGTAATGATTTTTGGACATTTATTTGATGGCATAATTATTGTAACAATATTGATGGTGTATATAAAGAACTTTGAAAATTGATATTTATTTCTATTTCATCTGTATGAACATACAGGGCAGCAGCATTGTTTTTGAACATCATCATATATAATGTGTTTTGTTGATTTTTGCATTTCTTAGATTCCTGTATCAGCAGCTGTTGTCTTATACGACCAAGCAAACTGACACAATATTTGAACCGTCAAAGGGAAAGCTGAAGGTGAAAGATGGCATTACATTTCATCTGTATATATCCACTGCTCCATGTGGAGATGGTTCTCTCTTTTCTCCTCGGTAAGTAAAATTACACATGTGAATGTCTGTTATGATTGCTTTGGTATGTTACATTGTATCGTAGAAGTAAATGGATTATAATCAGGAGCTTATTATGACATATTATTGTGTCCAGCAGGAGCATGTAATTAATATGCTGAAAATATACTGAAAGATATTGCCTTGAGGACAGCATGGAAAAAAATAGCACCAGAATTATGTGCTTAAACCAAATATGTGGACTGTTTTCATTTCATTTGTTAAGTTTTTCATGTATAATGCTTGAGCATACCATTAGGAATGTCTTTCAGTTGGTTTAGTAGTGTTTTTTCTAATAATTAAAAAAGCATTAAAAAACCAATATTTAATTACTTGCAAACTGCATAATTTGCACGATGCAAATAAATGAAAAATTGATGAATACACAGCGCTGTATCAGCAGAGATATACAGTATAATGGAGGTTTAGAGCATCTGTACATTACTTAACTGTGATTGAACCGATGCATGATATTTTCGATATTTTCAAATAAATGTGAATTAGAACTATCGGTATCTATCATTTTTTTACTAATTTTCATCTGTCATATTATTTAGTTTCTGAAGTTCACTTCATGTTATTTTGCATATCAAAAAGTAGATCAACAATACGGATGTGATCATAGTATCTGTAAGTCACATTTTGGTTTTTTTGAACTAAGTTCTCCTACTCAGAATTTATCGTGTAAAAATTCGTTACTTATCTGGTGGACAAATGATACTTTACTTGTATTATTGTCTTACAAATATGCTTGCCTATTTCCAGCGACGTTGCTTCATCTGTTGAAATGGAAACCCTGGATACACATCAGCCAATCTTCACTTCAAAGGTACAAGGACTTTTGCGAACAAAAATGGAAGGAGGTACGAAAGACTTGCATACATACTCTCTTTCAGGGTAATGAGATCAGTAATAATTCAAAATGAGTAGACCATTTAATATGTAAAGTTTTGTGTTCAGGAGTGAGTGTGTGTGTGTGAGCTTGTGTGTATGTGTCTGTGAGTGTGTGTCTATGTATCTGTTTGTCATCCCATGCTGATAATTCATCTAGTAATTGGACAATTGTGTTAGTTTTTGTTCTGATGAGCGGTATAATTATATACCTTGATGGTGGCGATCAAACTTTGGAAAAGATTTATGTTTGTTTCTGTGGAATTTATTCCTGAATGCATTTTTGCTGAAATACTTGATTTTTGATTTATACATTTTATCAGAACATATTGTCATTTAGAGGTTGAACGAACCAAGCACTTATAGACATTCACGTATCTGTTGATTAGGCGAGGGTACTATTCCTTTGGAAGATAAAAGTGTTTCGCAGACATGGGATGGAATACTTCGAGGTGAACGACTTCGAACGATGTCTTGCAGCGACAAAGTTTGCAGATGGAACATTCTTGGACTCCAGGGAGCTCTCCTCAGTCATTTCATCGAACCAGTTTATGTTTCCTCGCTTACTCTTGGTAAACAAAATTAATATCTTGACTTCCTTCCAATGTCCTGCATTATTTCACTCTAAACTCTTTAACAAGATAATAACTAACGTTTATCTAATATAGTCATTACACAATTTATGCAAAATCTAAAAGTTACATTCTAGGTTATGCAACACCTTAGATAATCTCTCCATTAGAAATGCATTATGTTTTATATATATATATATATATATATATATATATATATATATATATATATATATATATCAGAAGTCTTTCAGAAACGAAAAATCAGAATTGCAATATTGGTGAAGTAATTCCTATACATTTGTTGTTGCCAGGGTTCCTGTTTGACTATGGCCACCTGTCGAGAGCCGTCTGCTGTCGGCTGTCTCACGGCGAACCAGACATCAGCAGCCAACTGCCTCCGGGATACAGGATCAACCACCCACAACTGGGTCGGGTCACTGTCACTGACCCTCAGAGAGAAACCCAGAAGACCAAAGAGTTGAGTCTGAACTGGACCTACGGAGACTCTTCTATCGAACTGACTGATGGAACTAAAGGCATCTGTACTTCAAGGCAAGTCCTGTCTGTCTGATCGACTTTGAAATCCGGTTCAGATGCTCTATTTGTTGAAACTGTTGTGGTTTTTGGCGATATAAGTTGTGTAATTTGCAGGTGATAGGGGTAAACTTGCACTTAAATTTCACTAATGCTGCATTTCTGCATTTCTGAAAATCTTTTTTATTAAGTTATTAAGACATTGTAAGAGCTTTAACTTTTGAATGTTTTTTTAAAATGTAACGGTGCTGGAAAATAAATATTTTGTTTAAGAGACTCCGTTATGAATTGTATGAATTTCACTGCGTAAAGTCTCTTCGACCCCTAAAACTCCTCTTGTTGTGCAATAAAAATTAAACTTTTAATAATTAATTAATTATAGATGAAAAAACATAGCATGCAGAATACACTGCTTCATTTAGAGTTTGATGTTGTTTGATTTTATGTGTGTACGAAGTACTAAGTACATTTGTACTTCATATTTTCTTGACAGCAAACATGGCCAGACGTCTCAGGTGGCAAAGTGCCGACTATATGAGTCATTCAAAACCGCTTGCAAGGCATTTCAGAGAGCGGATCTTCTTGGATGTGCATCGTACAAAGAAGCCAAAGAGATCGCAAAGGACTTTCAGACTGCAAAGAAACTGATGAAAGACAAGTTCGAAGCACGTGGATACGGTACATGGCTGTCGAAACCAATGGAAGAAGACATGTTTTCGTGAGCTGCAAAACTGAACGTTTGTCATGATTAACAAACTGCAGACAATCACTTCTGATGGTCATTTAGAGAGATACAAATTGGTGGTTGAGTAGTGATAATTTTTTTAATAATTGGTAATCAGGTTCAGTTGAGACTATTACCGTAGTTAACCATCTGTGTATTACTGGTATGAATATTGCATATGTATGCTTTTAGTTTAAGTACAGTAGAATCCCACTATATTGAACTACAAGGAACTGTGAAAATTACTTTGATATATCCGAGTTTAAATATATGTATCTAATTCCGCAATCATAGAGTCAAATTTAGGTTTCGGCAAAATGTGCATGTCAGTCTATCATACCATCTAAAGTATTGATTTTTGGCTAAAACATTAAGTTTTACATAAACAAACAGAATAACTGGTTTCACTCTCATAAACTTTATTACAGGTAATTCACTGACGACAAAATGATAGAAGCCTATGTCAAGTTTATTTAAACTTTGGGAGTGTAATTACACTGTACATAATTGAGGGAGTCAAATTATGAAAACAGTTTGAAAATTTGTTTAAATTTGCCAAATTTATGACCAAATATGCAGTGGCATGTAGTGTAGAGTGGGTTGCCATTACTCAGTGTTTATTTTAGACCTCTGCGAGGAATCCCCCCCCCAAGTTTGATATGTCCCCCAAACAATTTTTGGCATGTAGTATGACCTCCCCAATGTCTGTTCTCCACCCCCAAATGTTAACCCCCCCCCTCATGTCTACGTGGCTAAAATAAACACTGGTCATTCTCTAGACCTACGTTTTGCCTTGGCTGCTGCTTAACACTGCAACCAATTTATCGACACCTAACTGATGAACAGCTTGTTTGGCCGCCGTCACCACGACTAGGTCCCGGGATGGTCACCCATCCAAGTACTAACTGCGGTTAAAGGAACAGGGGATCAAAACTTAAAGCGGTCTGTGTAGTGTGTCACGTTTCGCTGTGCTTTGGTATGTTGGCGGCGATAGAGAGTGAAACTGATATGTGTACAGTAGCTGTCCATACACCAAAAGGAGCAGCTGCAATGATTATTTGCTTATCAAAGCAACCGAACGCAGTTATCAATACACCAGGGCCGGATTGTGGGCCGGGGGCTGAGGAAAAAAAGGCCGTCGCCTATACTGAAAAAATCCCAGAGAAGCAAAAGAAAGTTATCTTCCTTCCAAATCGGGTCCGACAAGCAAAAAAAGTTATCTCGTAAAATTAAATAACATATGGAAAATCGGTGGGCCTATTTTCATGATGGGCCGGGGGTTGCAGCCCCCTCAGCCCCCGCCTATATGGCCCTGCAATACACAGGTCTACAACAACCGGTTGGTCACAGGACACTGTGGACAGAACAGAAGGGAGCTGAGTATGACGGATAAGTGCTGGAGAAACGTTGATTTGTACGCATTCAGCTAAAGAAACGCTATTTAAGGAATTGTTACGTTGGCTTTTAAAATCGTCTTTTCGATACTTTGATAAGTCTTGGCTAAGCAATAAAGACTGCTTACTCACTACTCCAGTATTCGCACGAACGCGCGCGCGAATAGAGAGAAACAGACAGACAGACAGACAGAGACAGAGAGAGAAGCACGTGAGCGCGCATATCCAGAAACACTGATATGCGAAGCACATTGGCCTAGGCCCGAGCTGCGCTTCCATGCAGGCCTACTGCTTACTGGACGCAAGCAAGCAGCTTGCAGCAGAAGTGCCTCGTCTTAGAGCAGGGTGCGTGGCGTTGGCCTGCCGTCAATGCGCGATCGCCTGTTAATCTTTGCTACGTTACCTAGATTACTGGCTAGCTGCCGAGACTGATAATTCCTGGAACATCCCTTGAGCCTATGTTTTCGCCCAAGCACCCCCGCACATCTGGCCTCAATCTGGTGCCTATGCACCACAGCAATGACTGATCCGATAAAACTCTGCGGAAGGAAAGAAGAAGAGAGGAATAGAGAGGGAGAGGGAGAGGGATAGAAGAGAAGGACAGATAGAAGTGGAGTAGAACAGCGCATAAAGACTATGGTAGCGCTCTAAGTTCGTGTACGGAGTAGGCCTAACCAGTAACCGGAGGAAAGCTGAGTAAACTTATGGTTCTGGCCTCTGGGCTCGGTAGCACAGAGCTGCATGTACTGCAGTTCCTGAATTCCTTGTTCCGAAGCGCGTTGCCTTTCTCTCTCTCTCTCTCTCTCTCTCTCTCTCTCTCTCTCTCTCTCTCTCTCTCTTTGAGGCGGAACAATATTCTCAGGTAGAGTGTGTGCACAGGATGAGACAAAGATCTGTAGGAAATATATAGACGCTAAAAGAAGTCGAATTGGTCACAGGACACTGTGGATTGTCGAAGACTTCAAATTGTCGAAGACTTCTTATCTCGAAGACTTCTTATCTGCCTACTGTTATCGTCTCAGTTGTTGACATCAGTTTCTGAAATCTGTGCCACAAAGCTACAGTAGCTTTGCATGAGTTTGCGAATCAGCGTTTCTGATTGACTTTGGATGCATTTCGTCAATTTATATTTTCGAGACAGCTGCGAACGCTGGAAGACTCTCGAATACTGTCTGCAGATATTTGTACGCGTCAACTTCGAACTATGCTAGGCAATATGATAAATCTATAGGGCCTAGTATATTGCAACAACGCACGCATAGAGTTCTGTTAGCTGTGAAAAAAGAAAGAAAAGCCAACGTCGACTTTCAGTATTGGATTGTCGTGGAACTCTCAGTTACTATCGCCTACACTTATAGGTCCTATATTGGCAACCCTTGGTTACGAAACGAATCCCGAGGAAACATAGAGAAACGATTGAACGTGTCAAAGAAGGTTTAGCCGCGATCTTTCGAACTGTCTGTCTACTGGTATTTCTTCGTTACATTCGATGATTCATAACTGGTAGGCACGAGTAGGTTCAAATTGTAAACATATTCAGTTTATATGTTTCACACATCAACAGTGCATTTTTCTATGGAAAAATGTTTGAGAACTCATTTTAGGCCTACTTCTGTTTTGCCGCCAAAAATTATAACTGGATTGGCTCACTGAACACTATAAGCCTAATTTACAGTATAGGTTTAGCCAGCCTGTGATGACGCGCTCATGGTAGGCCAACATGACGACGATGATCTATTCCAAAAAACCGAACAGACAGTTGGCCTAAGAAATACAAAATACGCGTTCAGAAGTGCGACCACCGCCGTACGTTGAACTTTCGCTGTTACACGCCCCAAAATATAGACGTACATCAAATTTAGACCTATATTATGTCTTATTAAAATGTGCGTGCTAATTGTCCTCATAAATGGCATTGTCAATTAAACGCTGTACGCTGTACGCTGTATTAGCGTTGCTGATATTTCAAGATCTCAGTCGCAGACTCGCAGTGATAAGTTCAAACGTCATACGCTGCTAGCTGTTGCATCTGTCAGCTATAAATAGTCATGATGTCATTTCCTGGCATCTGGAATGCAGCTAGTAAAGACTAACGCAGCACATCAAGTCTGTTAGCTCGGTCGCAGTCGACTGTAGCCTATACACTGGAATTTTGATGAAGGCAATTCTCAAAATCCCGAAAATAGGACTCACGCGACTAGGAATGTTGATTCCGCGTCAGAGCAGCTGCCTCTCCGGTATTTTTCAAATAGCTTATTCCTGAATCAACTTTGAATGGCCTTCACATCGTCGATCCGAGTAAACAGAAAACGCGTTCAGTTGGAAGCAAAGGCTACGTAGCCATTATAGAGGCCACGAGAAGCCTTAGGCGATGACTGGAGGAGGAAAAAGTCCAGGTTTGCTCCAAATCGTAAAAGCTCTGAGATGGAGAGAGAGAGAGAGAGAGAGAGAGAGAGAGAGAGAGAGAGAGAAAGTCATCCAGCCGCCAGCTTCTGCGTCCTCAGATAAACCGATGCGGCCAAAACAGATTAGTGGCGGCAGCAACAAAACAGCAACATCGGTTTAAATAGCACCACCACCACCGCCAACAACAACAACAACAACAACAACAACAACAACTGTAGCCAATGCTTTCCCATCAACGGAAATACCATTTAAAGCAGCAACGTCGACAAATTTCTCGCAGCATCTAGATTCTAGAACAGCAATAATTACTTATTAAAAGTTCATTGTTGGTCTTTTTGATACGTTTAATGAAGTGTGATAATACAATAGGATCATAGCCAATGCTTGATTTACGGAGTAGTTGAGGACAAAAAATAATTTTTCTGTATTCGAGACCAATGCCATGGACTTTTTGATGGGCATTTTGGTCTATCGTCGACTATTTGGCAAGTAGTGTGACTATGTAATTCCATTAAATTAAATACTATTGTACTACAGCGAATGCTGTGGCGGATGATCTATTTTGAACGTCAACACTACCAGTCACTACCTACTTCTGCGTCACCTTAAAACTATTATTCTTCTAACTTAGGCCTATATAAAATTTTAAATTGAGTTCTAATCAGAAATAGACCGTAGTTTTACTTCGTTATTCCTAAATCGTCTGAAGTGCCACCAACATTTAATCTTAATTACAATCATTTTGTAGGCTACCATTGGTGTAACCAGGGTTCCGTAATAAGAGGGGCACTTCGGCATTGTTTGAGAAGAGAGAGTAAAAGTTTGACGAGCTAAAAACGTCGTTGTCTAGACCTGCAGCGCTTCCGTCCTATAGGCCGGTGGTTCTCAACCCGTGGTCCGCGGACCACAAGCGGTCCGCGAGAGCGGATCTAGTGGTCCGCGGCGGTCTGATAAAACGTAAATAAAAATTAGAGTTACATATTTCACATGTTAAAAATCTGAAAAGTGTGACGAGCAAAACAAGGTCATCGCCACATTTTGTGTGTATTTTGTGCATTTTCAACGTGAAAACGCCTGACAAGCAAAAATATGACAAAAGATCATTACCGCTTTTGAACTTCAAAAAGTGGTCCGCGAGGCAAAGCAGATGACTGCTCAGACTATCAAATACAAATTCCCCCTCAAATTACAAATTCCCCTGCTAATTTTCCCTTGTCCAGATGTTTATCCTTTGTGTTAGAAATGTACCATTGATTACGTGAATTTTGAATCCACTTTTCTAAATAATTTGTGGTCCACTTTTGCAAAGAGGGTTGGGAAATTTGAGAACCACTTTGCAATGTTTTGATATTTTTTGGCTAAATTTTTTGCGCTTTCAACTGTCTTGCATTCTGACCTAAATCTCATGTTCAGTTCAGATTAGTAGCTAACTATTAGTCCTCCCCGGTGTTGCAAAAAATACTCAGCGGCTTTGCCTGCCTATCAGGTTCTAATCCTCCCCAAAAAATAGGGCTTTGTCCCAGGTTCCCTTATTAGAATAGGCTCCTCGCCCCTGGCTACGCCAATGTTTTGTACACGAGTATTTTCAGCGAAAAATGAAAGGACAGTAAATGTTTTGCCATTCACATTTCCTTCCCTTAAATTGAGTTCTAAAGTAAAGCGGAACGCAGAAAAATAACCATAGATGTACAGTACACTCGACCATCAAATGATTTAATTTGTCTGTTTTATCTTTTAGCATTACTTTTTCTTGAGTTGGATCGATTTTGAGATTTAAAAGATGCCCGTTACACATCAGTGGAAACCGAAGCCAAAGTCGGAGGAGCAGCCAGCAGCCGCTGCGTCACCTACGCTGCAGCCGGCCGCTGGAAAGAAGGGAACACAGACCGACGAGTCCTCCGGGAAGAAGGGAAGGGCCTCCACCACCTCGCATTCGTCCAGCTGGAAGGACGACAAGCAACCGGTCCACCCTGGGAAAGACGAAGGCGGCGACGGCGCCGACGACGACAGCGGAGACGAAGAAGACTCGAATCAGCCGGGTCGCATTAGGAATCTGGCCGGATTCTTTGCCACGCAAAGGGACGAACCGAAAGACGTCCGGAAGAAACGGTTCGAAGTGGCCGACGATCCGGAAACGATCGTCCTGGAAAACGAACCGGAGCGACTCGAGGGAGTGATCCGCGCCGACGATCCCGGCGAGTGGCAGAAACCGATCGAGCTGGAAAAGGGATGGGCGAAGAATCTGGCAAATCGCTTCCTCAGCCAACAGCAGGATGACGCCTCCGCCTCGAAGAAACCTTTCGTGATGGACATCGAGGAAGGGGCGCAGACAATCGTCCTCGAAAACGAACCGGTAATACTGGAGGGAGTGGTCCGGAGCGTCGACAAGACGGAGGACGTGATCGGAAAGAGAGGAAGGATTAAAAACATCGCCGGAAGGTTCGCGAATCCTCAGGCGGACGACGCAACGGACAGAGGAGGCAGCTGCTGGAGAGAACCGGTCGACCACGACCCGTCGAGGACGAGGGGTAACGTCGCCGACAAGTGGAAGAACCAGCTGTACGACGAACCTTCGTCCCCAACGTCTGGCGGCGGAGGCGGCGGCGGCGGAAAGCCGAAGTGGATGCTGGAACTGGAGTCGGCCAAAGAATACGGAGTGTTCGAGAACGAACCGGAAGTGAGGAGCGACGTCGTCCGAGCGGACGACGAGAATCCGGACGTCATCTCGGCGCAGCACACGCGCAATCTGCGCAAGATGTGGAGCCAGATCGAGAGGGAGGAGATCAGAGACGCCGCTCCGTCGAAACGACCCGACATCCTCATCCGACCGAAGAAGAAGGAACCGTCGCCGGAACCGGAACCCCCTCCGCCGCCTCCGGTGGAGGAGACGAAACCGGCGCGTCGGTTCGGGGCCGCCGGAAGGGTCGGAGGGGGTGCCGGAGCGTTTGGAGCGGTCTACGGGAGACAGGCGAAGAAAGAGAAGACGCCCCCTCCGCCGGAGCCCGAACCGCCGAAACAGCCGACCACCCGCAGGGGGTTCCGACAGGTAGGGACGCCGTCACAGCCACCGGCTCAACCGGTTCCTGCACCGGAACCAGCACCGACGGCGCCCGATCCGAAGAATCCGTTTAAGACTGCGTTGAAACCGGTGCCGAGGAGAAGATAAATAAATGACGTCGTCGCCAATACGTAATCGTTCGCGCGTGACGTCATACTGCGTCTGTGTGTGACGTGTTTTATGACGGAGATGCAGCAGGGAAGCGCGTCGTCGCACACGTCATCATGCACATGCGATGCTATGTAGTCACTGGATAGATGGCTATGGTTAAGTGTAGGCCTCTATGCCTTACGTAGATTGCTTATGTTAAATTTAATGTTTTTAAAGAAAATTTTCCAAGCTCAGAGCTGTTAGTTTCGTCAAAAACACAATTAATAATAAATAGATAAATAAATAAAAGCATAAATACATACATATTTGCCTACACGCATATATACATGCATATACACATATAACTATGTAAATAGGACTACATACATAGGTCTACATGCATACATAGGTTTACATGTACATATTTTGCATGATTAGAATGCACGTAGCTTATATCTTACAAACTGATTGTCATAATTTCATTGTTGTTAAATTCTCGGCCAAATAACAGTCTGTTGCTTCTGCTGATAGGTAGGTCTCTCAAAGTTTCGCTAAGCTTCTTCTATAGCCTAGGCCCTAGGCCTACACCTGCAGACTGTTTAATATAAGGTAGTAGGCCTATAAGAGGTGAAATTTTCATTGAAACTTTTTCGGTCGGAAACCCAAGAGGGGGGTTTAATCCCCAAACCCCTCCTTGGTTACGCCACTAGATTCGAGCACTGCTTCTGCTATTTGCATAAATAACACTTCCAGGACTTCCTCGGTAACTTTTTATTTAGGCCTAAAATCAAACGTTTAAAAATACTCGCCAATTTCAATGAACTCAGCAACATCACTAGAATAATTTAATGGTTGTAGAATTGTACAGGCCTATAGTCTCGCCATCGCTGTGTTCAAATGCATTTGAACCCGAGAACCGCATTGGCGTAGCCACGAATGATAAGGGGCGGGTGCCCCCTCCCCCTATTCCGGCTGGGATAGCCCGGATAGGTCTAGGGATTTGCGCAAAACCATGCTGTCTTTAACAATTTTATGCCCCGTCGAATGTTCCAATATGTTCTCTTTCAGTATTTTGTTCATAACCTTGCAGATTACAGAAGTTAATTAGGCTCTCTGGTCTGTAATTGCATGGTTCATTTGTTTTCCTTTCTTGAATAGTTGGCTGACTATAGTGACTAATGCATACGCCTATCTCCAGTCTTGTGGTACTTTCCAGTTCTGAGTGATTCTTTGATTATATAATTATCAATGCAAAATTGCATGTCCAATTTCATTTCAAAACCGGTAAAGAAACTTTTGATGTAAGCTATCTAATCTTGGACTCTTAAACTTAGGCTCAATTAATGTAATTATAGTTAGGCCTATAATGTCCATAAGAATGACTTCAAGGAAAAGATACTCGGCAGGTCAATCCTAGAGTTTAACAAGCTGCAAAAGAGCTCAGTAATTGGAAAGGATCATATTTAATAAATGGGAGTATTTGAATTGGTTAACTACACAATAACAATAATAACAGTGCTTGGTACATCATGCAGTTGCAGATTTTTGACAATTCCCACAAAATCTGGAAATTTTGGGTAGAATTTGAGTAAGACTAACAACACAAGTTTTTCAACTAATTGTTCTTTAGGTTAGTTAATGATAAAGAGAAAACATGAACACGAATTAAGCCAATTCGGCAAAATTAAATGATTTGAAAATTCAATGCACTGACCTGTTATCAGTGGTGGCACTGGAGCATTGATACATGCATCACAGACCAGAGAGAGGGTTCATATAGAGTGCCTTACGAGGAAACGACTGCGTCATGACGTGAACGTCAGCCAAGTTTTAGGGTATTTTCGATTTCTTTAAGTTCATAGTTGAAAAGTCTGTCCATCACAAGTAGCTTCGTTGCCATGCTTCTGAGATTGGAAACCCTGATTTCATCCAGTGATCGATAAAACTTGTCAATTCGTTCTGATCTATTAAATGTGTCCTTCAAACTCAAGTTACACTGCAGATTGTTCAGTTCCAGCTGAAGAGCATTAGGAGCCTTTTCAGTCTTTCCCTCTGACTGGAATGACCTGATCTATTGTGGATGGATTTGAAGTACCATCGATTGATACCCTTGGGTATTAGAACCGGTGCTATAGAAGTGCATAATTATTATCTCAAAATAATTAGCAATGAAACATACAGTCTGTAGTGAAAGGTGACACCACTATGTCACACTGTGGTATCAGTTTTCTTAAGAAATCTCCTAACACTTGGCAAATCTGATGTCAATTAAGCACCACCATCATATTGCCTCATTTCTCAAATGATTTGATCTCTTTGTCTATAGTATGCATTGTAGGGAATTTTCATATGTACAGTACTGCCATGGGCGTCCGGAGGGGGGTGCAATGGGGTGCAATTGCACCCCCCTGGAAAAATTGTGGGGTCATGAAAAAATTTAAATTGCTTGTTTCTTTCATCACAAAACTTTGTTTTGCACCCCCCTGAAAATTTTTTCATTTCTTTTGCCACAAGACCTTGTTTTGCACCCCCCTGGAAAAATGTCTGCAGACGCCCAGGAGTACTGCTATTTTTGTTACAGTGTGAGTTATAATTAGCAGACAAAATTTGATCTGATTACCAGTTGTTTTATTGACAAAACTGAAGTAATATCCAGAATGCTTCATCGGTTATTAACTATACATCAGAATCACATCAAAAATTCTTCACAGCGTGCAGGAATTCGGTCATCCACGTAAACTACTTAAATCAATAAAGTTTCTGAAATGCCAATCCATTGCATGATCACAGTAATAACACATCACATTTCAAATGAAAATTTGGTAATAAAAGTTTTTTATCAAAGGTATAACACAAATATGCACATGTGGACGGGCAACACTAAAACTAACAACATAAATACACATTAAACATCTGGCTATGAACAAAGCCGAAAAAACAAACACAGTGGAAAACAACAAAATGACTTCGTTTAGCAACTAAATAACTGAACTAACTTCTGAAAAACTAATAATAAATTCACTTCACAATGTCAAACAATTCAATCTGAATATTTTATTAGTCAACAGAAATTAACATTTGAAATCTTGAAATTAACGTTCGCAGCGTTCTACTTGCTGCTTAACCACACTAAAACAAAAGAACACAAGACAACATTATTTGACTAGCAGTTTCAAATTATAGGGAAGCTGAGTAATTAAATCAACATCCACTTCACTCATAAATTCCCCATTTAAGTTAACCCCTTAACTGGGTATTTAACTGTAACTCAATGTAAAATGGACGGATATATCCGGGGTCCCCAGTTAAGGGGTTAACAACGTTTTCATGGTCATGTACTACCAAAATACAATTAGCTTGTTCACTTATGACTGCTTGCACTAAATTTACATAAGACAACATGCACTTGAACTGTTACCACTAAATATTTCATTTACTCTGATTCAGACAATACATCAGGTTCTTGTCGGTGTATAGCATCAATTTTGTTTCGTCATGTAATTCCCTACCTACAGCTGTCTAAGCTTCAAATATTTAATTTTATAAATAATCAGCAATGCCACAAACAGAAGGCATTAGTGTTAAAACATTCAAACTCTTTGTCAATATATGAACGCACTCTTACCTGCCCGTTTAGATTTTATGGACAGACTTGTGGATTAGAGTGTTTGCTGCCATCAGACTTAGTTTCCTTGCCATCATCGACTTTGCTGCTCTCCTTTCCGTCTCTTCTCCCTACATACCAAGGCAATTTAGTTAGAGGTCTTCCATTATGTCTTCAAGAAACGCTTTCATAATATTTCAATTACAGCTAATTAACTTCATACAACATTTTGGAAAAATTCAGTTACATTTACTACTATCAATAAGGAATATCTCAAATCTTATAGGAAAAATCGATTAGTCTTCAAAATGGCATAACAAATCCTGCTAAAAGACAGAGAACTTTATTATCCACACACACTGTATTGCAGTCAATCGTGCAATAATTAGAAACACCTCATCATCGTTTAATTCAGTCATTACAGCTGGCACAGTTAAATGACAAGCCTTCTAGTTAATTGCTGGCTATTGCTATTGTCATCACCATCATCATTTGTGTGGCAGGATCAATTTCCAATATTTCCACTTCTTCTCATTTCCTGAGTTTTTTTCATGAAATCTAGAATCATAATACTTGGGTTTCCCATTCATTATTTCTCCTGTAGTTGACCTTCTAGAACAACTTTGAGCATACTTCTCTGATGATGCACTTTGGATGAAATTGTTGTTTTCTTATTTTTTTATTTGAATTAATTTACGGTAAACTGCACTACTACACACTAGAAAAGACAAAGTGGGTACTTCACCATCAGACATTGAGAAGGTCATACTACTTGCCAAAATATTTTTTTTTGGGGGGGGGAGAAATTTCAAACTTTGGGGGGAAATCCCCCAGAGAATGCCTAGAATAAACACTGACCATCATTAAGCAGCCATTTTTGCCACTGTTAATTTTTGGAAAATAAATAAACCGAAAACCCATTTAAAAATCACAAAAATAAGTCTGGTAGTGCAGTAAAATCAGCACAAAGAAGGTTGCCAGACTGTTAGTCTGGCAGTCTGGTACCCACCTCTCCCACTGTAACATCTTGGATAGCTAAAATTCCTCCTGGTTTGATTGTTGCCAAAGTAGTTTCCTCCAGAATACAATTGAAAATATTGATGACGATAGTGAGATGCCGCTGAAAAGCCAAAGGTCTCTATGTTGAGTCTCTGTTCATCTTTACGATTTGGTCTCCCGGCATTTCTAACAGAAGCCAAGCAAGCAAACAATATCCCCAATAAAATCAGCATTTTTTGCAAATGCTCATAGGTTTCTAGAAACACAGACACGCACAAGAGACAACGTTTTGCATCTGATTTCAGATCCATCAACCAGAGATTTTCAAAATTCAATATTGGACAAAATGCATGCACTTAATCAGTCTCATCAAAGTTTGACCATGTAAGTCAGCCAAAATTTGAGGGGGTTTGGCCTTCTAGTACATTATTGGAGTCTGCATCATATTCGTTGCTTTTGCTTTGACATTCTATTTTTATGCTGATGCTTTAAGCATTCTAATATGTATACATAGATTAAAATAGAACCAAACACAAGACTCTATGGGCACAGTTCCACAACACTAGCCTAACCCACAGTGTTAGTTATATTCACATGTACAACTAAATGTTTATTTCCAAACCAATCAAATTTTACAAACTATTGTGTTTTTTATTTACCACTGCAGTTCTTTGAGGAAATCCTAGTATTGCTTAAGTATAATATATAATATATAATATAATAATGTGATTTTAAGTGGTTTAGGAGGCTAAGTAAGCCTGTGTGAAAACCTCTGATGTAACCATCTGCATTCAATAACCTAGTTTATCGAGATAGCCTTTGAATCCGTTTACTGTTTCAACTGTCACTCCAGTGTATGCAAGTGACAAAAATGTGCATGATATGTGCATGAAAATGCAAAGTTCTGTAAATGATACACAATAAATTGGTCAATTTTTCAAAATGCAGTGGGTATCAGACAATTCTAATGTCAATTCCAAATCTCCAGTAGGAGGGCTGAATGACTAATAGCTAAGGCAGGGAGAGGTTCCCAAACTTTTTGGGACCGCGACCCACTTCAGCGGTTTTTCTAATGTGCCGTGACCCTGCAGTGTGTCAAATGTAGTGTCAACTAAAAGTGGATAAATACTAATCATTTTACCATAATATAGGCTTTGAATAAATGGCAGGTATATATATTTCTTAAAACAAAACCTGTACTTGCAACTTTGCAAGGCTAGTAATATTATGAAGTTAGTTAGAAAACGACACTTTTGAATCTAATTTCACACTACCCCACGACCCATTGGTCTGAACCCTGCATTCCTGCAACCAACTTTTGGGTCACGACACACAGTTTGAGAAACACTGAGCTAATGCACTTCAACCCCACTATCTGGTTCTCTCCCAGTTGGATTGAATCCCCAACTGCAGGCAAATTGAGCAGGACAGTCTCAGTGAGTCAGTAGTATAAAAAAATTCAACATCAGAATAATTTCCTACTCACCCGGCTGCCCTTTCATCAGCATCATTGCTTATCATATCAAAAAATGATTTCTTCTTGTCATAGTAAACAACTATTGGGCCACTGCTGTCTTGTTCCGATCTCTCTATTTCATTTCCAGAGTGTTCAAGATTCTCTTTACAATCTTTAGATGCGCGAAATCTATGGTCGTCATCTACAAATAATACAAAGTGAAACATTAAAGCTGAAATCTCAATAAATCAAATTTAAAAAGGTTGTTAGCAGAATAAAATACACTACGTGTGCCCTGTGGGGACGCATGAAGATGCCTCCATGGCTGAAAATACGTTCCACCGGGGCAGGTGTAGCCCGAACATAGGTAAATGGAGCAAATAAATGGAAGCAGAGGGTGGACTGATCATTGGCAAGGACAGCCTTGAGAGTGACGTTCAATGATGGGCTTGAAGGGGTGAGGGGTTGTTAGAACCATCATTCATGGCTGGCTGCTGACTGACAACAAGCTGTAAGAAACCTAAATGAAATTTGCACAATCCGATAAGATATATTTATAGCTTATAATATACAGTGGTCTTGGACAATTTCCGAGACCAATCCATTAAGACCAAGACTGCCATTACCAAGACCAAGACTTTAGCTGTTGAGACCAAGACAAGACCAAGACCACAAAGAATCGGTCTGGAGTGCTCTCGAGACCGAGACCACGGTCTCAAGGACTACGTTTCAAACAGGCCCTTTTGAAACTAATATCATAATACATCAGATCTTCATCAGCATCTACCGTAATCACAGCAGAGCATAAAAATGAAGCAAATTTACATAAATCAACCCCAAAAGAAGAAAGATGGAAAGAAACTCACTGAAACTGAGTTTCTCTTTCAGTTCTTTCTCCACTTGATCCTTGTCAAATTTTGAATTTTCTAACTCAAAATCAAATTCAGTATCAAAGATTTGCAAAGCAGACTTGGACTTCAATTTTCTCACATTGCCTCTCCACGCAGTTCTATTTCCATTTCGGCTCAAAGAACCTATTTTCAAATTCAGAAAGCCAGACAATTCACTTAATAGAAATCAGTGGTCTGAAAACGTTTCTCACAAACACCAAATATTCTGCAATTTCTTTCCATGGGCCAAAGTTGGGCTAATTGTAAAGTAATTTTCCGTAAGTATGCAAATATGCATTTCAACTTGGACTGTTACAGAAAAGATATATAACAATGGATTCTTTTTCTAGCTATTTTAAAATAATCAACATAGTTTTTACTAGAAGCTTCTTCCCTCTATTCAGCAAAAACATTGGTGAAACTAGACTTTCAGATCAAAACTCACATTTAGCTTTTTGCAGAATCTAAGGTTTCTCTTAAACATATGCATCCTAAACTTGTATATATTGCAGGTCAATGATTGTCCTGGAAGTGTTACACAATTGCTTTAAGTTTATATTAAGTGCAATATATTGTCTGCACCATTGGGGCTGTCCCATCAGTTAATGTTCAAGTTGTTTAAGCAGTTAATCAAGAACACATTTTAGAAAAGACATACAGCAGGCTGAGAACAGGGGCATAGCAAGGAATTTGATTTGGGAGGGTATAAATGTTTGGGGGTATAAACCTTAACTATAAACCATATAAACTACATATAACCACATATAACCACATATAAATCACATAAAAAACTTTAAGGTAGACTGATTTTGGGGGTATATATACTGACATACCCCCCCGTCACTATACCCCTGGCTGCGAACTGACCAATAGCTTGTAAAATTTTCTATGCTAACTGACCTCGCACTTGATCCCAGTTCCTTGGTTGCTGCATTGAAGCTTTTGGATATGAATAGTATTGGTTAGACTGCTTCAATCTTCCATTTGTCTGAACTGCCCGATCCACTCTTGGCAAGAGTTGCCTGCCATACATACCTGGCGCTGCATACTGTGAACTTGCAATATGAAACTTTGGATATCTGCTACCAAAACCAAAATTAGAGGAACGCTTCCAGTTGTCAGAATTTAAGCCAAATGAGCCTAAAAAATGCAGAATTAGATGGTTATCATTTGCTGTTTCCACAAGCAAACAAATATCGTTATTGTAACAGAGTTTACGGTCAGAAATTACTACGAAAATGCTCAACCTCAATTAATTAGAACTGCAAGAATGTGGATGTTTACTCCTTACCTGAACATCAAATGGCAAGAAAGTTATTCCGCCAAATACTGAATACCACATCAAATAGTTAATGTGCTAAATGATAATTTCATATAAAATGTGACAGTTAAAAATGCATAGTAAAATGATATCGAATTTCAAACTTTGCGCAAGTTCTGTAATTCTAATTTTTTCTACCATAAGTAGTTTTGTAAAGCATGAAACCAAAAGTAATGAAAATCTTCTAAAATTTTAACAATTTGCATTTTTGCTATTTCTCAAATCATGTTCATGTGTTCAATTAGCCATTTTAAAAGTTAGCATTTCAACACACTAATCTCTCTCCTGTCTAGAGTTTCAGCATGTTTATAATATGCAGTTCGTGTTTTACATTCTAATTTATAGAAGATATGCAGCATTCCAGCATAGCAGATACATAAGTTAAGATTTATTAGAAAGCAAAAGTCATGTTCATAGGTTTTTACTCCTATTTAGAAAATCTGTAAACACTCATTGACATTAATTGTATCATTATTGCATATTATTCATCATATAATTTAAGTGACCATGAAAAGAAGAAAAGAAGCCCAAAAGTCTGCAAATTCAGCCCGATGACGCACAACATTTGTCCCATGGCATACATGTTTTTCCTTTTTGTTATTCAAAGCATTAAAACTGCAGAATTCAGTAATCAAAAGTACACAAATAAACCAACAAAAATAATTAATCAGGGCTCTCACCAGAAGAAAAATTGTGAGCCGCTTTCCTTTTTGGCTGTCCTTTGGTTGGAATGTCATAAATTGGTGCATTACTCGGAATTTGGTGAGAGGTCTGAAAAAAGAGGGATGTTACTGAGCACTGCTATGTCACCCAGAAATTAGCATAGCATCAAAATCTCCATTTTACTATCATTCACGAATGATGCAAATAAAGTAGGCACAAGAAAACCGATTTTAAAAGCAACACATTTAAAGTATCCTAAAAAGCAACCTCAGGAGAAAACATTAACAGGAACTAATATTTACTGGGCAACAGGGCCATCATCAGTATGACAGAAAATCAAGCCTATAACAATATATGGTAATGAAACATGGGATTTGACTGTAAAGGCTAGAAGATAATTAGAAAAAGTAGAAATAAAATAGAAATGAGAATGAAAATGTTATTTGTTAAGACCGCTAAAAAAACTTCCCAGCAGGCTACAGGCATTTATATCTTTTCAAATCTTGCACTTTTAAAGGAATTCATATTGTAAAGTATTGTATTTATTCCAGGTAACAGCTTTTTAATTCCTAATCAGCCTGGTTGCTAGCCACTGCTACACAAAGTCCAACTACAGTACATTCTATTTTCTCATTTGTCTCAAAATCAAAATTTTCCATTATTGCCCATTAGCACCCGTTGATTTCATAAATTAAGGTGCAAGTACTGGGAAGTTAGCAGAGTGGTAACAACGTTGGACGATGAGGCAGAAGGTCGCGGGTGTGAGAGCCGCTGGAGCCCTAAGGTCAACTCAGCTTTCATTTGCTAGATGGCAGTGGCAACTGTGTAGCAGATAAATCTGCAGAGTAAACAGATGCATTGCATGAGAATACTGGCCCTGTATCATGCAATCTGCAGCAGTCGCCTAGCTGAGGGCTTAGAAACGGAGATCAGCGCCAGCCTAAGAGCCTTGAGGTAAAGCACTACTCAGTGGTCTGTGTCAATGAGTGGTGTTTGGCTAAAAAGTGCAGACACATTTATTCCCATGCATAATATGCACCTAGACTATGAACTATTTTTTTTCCAGAAAACAAGTGAATATTATATGCAGGATAATACAGTAATGGTCATTTCTGGATAAGAAAATAGCCCCAGTTAACATGCTAGTAGTTTTCTGTTGGATTGTGTATAATAAAAATATGTAAAGTAAAAAACTGTACACAAGTAATGTACCTACGAAAGACACACAATCAAAGTGCAATAAAAAGTGTAAACACAGCACAATAAACACAGCAAATCCGCTCCAAATTTGTCACAATGCCTCTCTTAATGCTTGAAATTTATTTCTTATTATTAGCAGCAGCTGCTATTAACCATAATTATCAATTGGGGTTTGTGTTAAATTTGAATTCTTTCAATATCCAGGATACCCAGTTAAAACAGTCCACTGAAAGTGCAAAATCAATTAGATACTTTCAAAAATGTTATGCTGCATACATTATATTACAGGTAGCATTGTGCACATTTTCTAGAAGCAATGAAGGCCAATGGTTATTTTACACATGCATAACATTCCATTAGCTTTCTCAAGCCAAAGAATCTCATGCAGTAAACCAACCATAACAATGGCAGGATCCTGATGAATTCCCATTGACTTCTGTAATTGAGCTAAGGCTGAAGGTGGCTCACAAATCTGAAGGTCTTTGATGTCACCTCCACGAAAAATAATGTACTCAAAGACCTCATCTCTTGGCGGGACTGGGTGCTCAGTAGGACGATCTTCTGTCCCAAATGACCTCACTACACAGCAATGAATATATAAGGAAACACTAACAGTACACATCATAACAAGCAATGATATCCCTTTAAATTAATGACTGGATAATTACAGCTGAGCCTGAAAGATAAAATGAAAAAAAAACTATTCACATGCAGTAAGCAATGCTCAAACAAGATACTCACAAGTGAGACCGTTTAAGATTTGTGTATATATTAATAAGAACAGATTGATATATGAGAGTTAGGTCAATGCAGAGAGGGTTGAATCCGATGAATCATTGGGAAAATAATTTTTATTTGTTTTGTTATCATAAATAAGTTAATGACTGCACAAAACTTCCCTCTTGCCATCTATAGAGAAGACTAGAGAGGGGTGGTCAGCAAGCAGAAACCAGGAAATTTTCTCTTACCCCTATAAACACCACACTGGCTAGGAATATACAGTATTTCATTCAAATAGCGAAGCGTATATACAGTGTGGTTCGAAAATTTCCGAGTGGTAGTAGTCTGGCCCATTCCGCATAAATGCAAATTCGCCACTGCCTGTACACAAATGTCTGCCACAATAATATGTATACATATGCGATAATGCGAAGGCGCTATAAAATTAATTAAGAAACGCCGAAATTTCGACTGAGGGAGATGAAGGCACAGCTTACCCTTGGCGAGGGCGACCGTCGACTCCTTGGGGTCGATGGTGTAGAGAATGCCCTCGTATCTGATCTCCGCCTTCGATGTAAGGCTGAGTTTGCTGCCGAGATAGGGAATGGCGGCGGCGCTCATCTCGTACGCCAAGTCGCTAGACGCTCGCGCGGCTGAACCGAGAGTCCGAGACCCGTCAACGACTAAGGTTCACCGTCTTCCGGGTTCCCAACAGACAAGACCCGTTCCGCCGTTCGAAGACCGACCGCCGAACGCCTTGGTCGCCGCCGCCGAAGTACACGTGTGAGCCGACGTAAGTAAGTACGTCGTTGCAAAAGGTCACATAGAATCAGTGCAAGAACTGCACTGAAATTTGAAATTTGCAGTGCTCAGTTAATAATAATAATAATAATAATAATAATAATAATAATAATAATAATAATCTTGACGACTAGCAAAAAGGTCGTCACTTATTCATTTACTTTCTTTCGGCGCCCCCTCAATTTGCGACAAAACCCTGACAAGCAAAAATGGTCGTCACTTATTTATTACACTGCAAGCCGAGTGCTTTTGACGTATTTAGGCTAGGCCTAGGCCTATAGGCTCTGAAATTTTTTTCTGTTTGCCTCTTCTTGTTGTTGCACAAATCCAAACCCGATTTTAGCGCCCCACCTCGTTGCCCCGGGGCATCTGCCCCTACCGCCCCTCGCTACACCCCTGTTTGGTTTACATGATTGTGCTTGGGAGTCTTGGTGATGAATAGAGCAAAGGAATTCTGATTGCTTTGAAGCTTTTGAAGATTCGGCAATCAAGTCTAATACAGAGGTGACGTCGTGGTGACATCATCCAAGGGAGAAATTCGATGCCTGATCACGTTCGATGACATGAGGGAGGGTCAGTGCTCAAAACGGCCCAAAATTTGACGGCATGATATATGGATGACCCTAGCTAGGGTGTTATCAAATTCAATTTAATTTTTAGTTTAGCTCCTTAATTGTTGTTAGTTAGTCGTCAATTTTGTAACAGCATGCATAGTGGCCTGCGCTATTACAATATTATTATTATTATTATTATTATTATTATTATTATTATTATTATTATTATTATTATTATTATTATTATTATTATTATTACTACTACTACTACTACTACTACTACTACTACTACTACTACTACTACTACTACTACTACTACTACTACTACTTTGGTAATTGGTTACACGCAGGGCAGGCACGCTGACGGAACGGGTTCAATTCACGTTAAGGTTGTGCGCCGACGCTCTGAGGGTCGGCGGCGGCGTGTGACCGCTTTATCACAGGCGGCGGCGGCGCGCCGAACCAATTTTATCGGCGGCGGCGGCGTGGACTTTATTGGCGGCGGCGGCGGCGTCGGCGGCGTAAAAACGGTTAATACAGTACAATACGTGTGACTACAAAGGACACCATATGACATCGTCGTTTTTGTTCAATCGTCGTTTTGTTTTCAATCCTCGAGGTCTTTGTCACCCGGTTAATTTGAAAACAATGTTACAAACTTATAATACTAGTAAAAATAAAAGTATACAGATTAAGAAACATTTTATCAACAGAGCTAGTTTATTCGGCGCTCGGGACAAGGTACAAATTTTGAGCTCATAAATTCCAGTGATAACCTTTTTATGCCTATCTGAGCTTTCACGACATAGCAAAACTAGCACGACTAGTCGCCCCAAAACCGGTGATGACCTTTTTAAACTTATCTGTATTTTCTGTATTTTTCGCCGTAAAAGTGGATAGTGGTAAACTTAAAAATAGTGTCCAAAATGTGCCTCCTCCCCCCACTAAGACGGCGCCCGGCGCAGCTTGCCCTCGCCCCTAGCTACGGTTCTGTTTATCAAATTATATTGCTTCATTATATATCCCAAATTGACCATAAATGAAAACTTCTAAAAAAATGTATGTTATCTAAGAAAACAAAGCACTGCCGACTAAGAAGATTAATTTTAAAGTAAACTAAGAAGATTTAAGCAACAAACGCTCTCAGTTATGATGGTTCACTGCTCGTTTAGTTAACTGTGCACAGTTAATTTTAGCATCAACATGTAGCATCATTTTAGGTCTTCGCGTAATAATCATCGAAAACGCTTTTTCTTTGCCGTGGCCATTTTGCAGAATGTAAACAATACAGGACGTCATTCGATAGACGAATTAAGCGAAGTAAATAAGTAACGTGTGCTTTGAATTGTACTTTGAATTAGCTAGCACATGTTGACTATATATGGTTAAGACAGTTTGTCCACGTATTGAACAGTGTTGGCCTACTCTGGTTACAAAAAAATAATTTAACCAAGGGGACGCCGGCGTCACGCCGATGTTCTCTCGGCGGCGGCGGCGGCGGCGCGCCGTTCCTATATTACCGGCGGCGGCGGCGTCATGAAAACGTCGGCGGCGGCGGCGCGGCGTCGGCGGCGCACAGGTCTACCCTAAGGTCGACTCAGCCTTATTCGCTAGAAGGCGGTTATGACATCAAATTGAGCAGCGTTCGCTGCGATTGCCTGCGAAGTAAAGCGCGGGCCTAGACGTCCATCTGACAACCTACTCTAGGTTAACGGTGTATGCCACCCGTGTCGCTGTCTGCCTAAGTGACTGGAGATCAGCACCGGCCCCAACGCTCCAATGCGGGCATGGAAAAACGTTACTTTACTTTACTCAAGTTTACTGTACTTATAGACACGCAGCAATGACTGTTATCTAGCAGGTTAACTGATTCGCATTTTACCGGTTGGCCTGTGGTTGAATCACTTTAGCGGTGATTGAGTGCTTTAGTAAGGTTAGTCCCCTAACGGCAACAATGACTCGGCGCTTTCCACATACGCTTATAATTAACGTCGGAAAATCAACCGAACAGACTGGGAATTCGAGAAAATCCAACCCAGCTGTGTAAATTCTGTGAAAGAAGTATCGTAGGGATGGACAAAACAGTTCTGTTTCCAATATAGAAGCACCAATTCCATAAAAATTTTGTTTTCCTGCCGTATAGGCATGTAGACCATCGATTCCCAACCGGCGGTACGCGTACCAATAGGGGTAGCCTACGCGAGCTGCTGCTAAGGGATACGCGAAGGAAATGGGAATTGAAAAAATGCAAAGAAAAGAGAAAAGTAACGATGCAAAGATAAGTGATAATGCAGAAACTTTTAAATGAAAATTTATAACTGCACAAAATTCTCCCTTCCCTCCTCCTCTCTCCCTCCTTCCCTCCTAGGCCATCACTTCCTAACACTTCCCCTCCCTTATCGACGGAGGGTTCGGGGTAGGCCCTATAGCTTCTGGAAATTTGTTAAAATTACAAAT